>JAECUM010016102.1:0-44151 GCA_016617855.1 Megalonaias nervosa
GCCTGGGTCAACAACACCCTAACATCGAAGGAGACCGTTTAGGAGCCTGGACGGACGAGCATCCCGACGACAAGATTCTAAGTTTTGCAAGTGGCGGTCCCACAAATTACTGCTACGAATACCGTGACCCACAAGGAAAAGTGCACACGGAGTGTAAAGTGAAAGGATTGACTCTCAATTATCGCACCAGTCGACTGGTGAACTTTGGCGTATTGAAAGAAGCGTTGCAGTCTGGAGAGGTTGGAAATTTTAAAGTGACCACCCACGAACCCCACAAGATTATACGTTTACCCACACACAAAATCTTCAGCCGACCCTTGGAAAAAGTTTATCAATTCGTGTACCAGAAGCGAGTACGGCTTCCCAATCACTTCACTTTACCGTACGGTCACACCGATATTGGTCAACATATAAAAAGGGACAACGTCCAAGACCGATAGTTCATTGGAACTGCCAACGCCAAGCAAGGAAGATGAATCCTTTCAAACAGCAAGTATCGAGCATAAGACTCAAGTCCAACGAGAAACTCGAGTACGATGATATGCCTTACGATGACAGGGATGCCGTACGCAATGACCTCAGCGATTCAGTACCACATCATGGAAATTTTGCTACGACTGTACCTACCATGGAAAGTGATGCTGTGCGTGTCAAACCTGACGGATGCGAAGGCGATGCCACTCGTCATCGTACCTCTTTTCATTTTACTGGTTTTCATGGTGGGTGTCATCATTATGAAACCATGCGGCTACCACCCTACGGATGTCATCCAAAACTGAGCAAACCCATGCATATTTCACTGTACCCTCATCGAAATAAACCTGTGAAAGACGAATAATCGTTCCCCGTGTGTTTGCCTGAATACTGCGACTTTCAAAGTCGGATCCAAACCTTCCGAGGAAAATGGCCAAAACATCTGTGAGGACCTTCCCCCGAAGAATTAGCTAGAGCCGGATTTATCTACTTGGGCGAAGGGGATAAAGTCAAGTGCTTCAGTTGCGGTGTGTCACTTCACGAGTGGGAGAAGAAAGATTGCGCTTACCTGGACCATGCTCGATGGTCTCCAGATTGTCACTACCTATCTTTAGTGGGACCTCGTCATTGAAGTGGGCATACCGTATCGTCTAAGAAACCAGCTGCTTGGCTAGGAGTTAAACGTTGGACAACACCTAGACAAGTATTTAAACCCCATCTAAAGAATAATCTTCAAACATTACCAAACGAATTGCAAGAGAAGATCTACAAGGACATTTGGCTGGGACTTGCTAGACCAAAATCTCAATGGGTGACTGAGGAACTTGTATGTCGAGAAATTCACAAGAGGAAATTGACAAAAGACAACAAACAAGTTAGATTTCTCTGGATCAAGTGTGCGTTCTTCCGTATATTCCGCTTTAGACCATTTACATTTGAAGATTTTAATGACATTCTTGACCGTTTCCTGGAATGGCAGTGGCCAAAAATTACTCACTACGTTCGTTGCTTTCGCTCTAGGAGAAGTGTTTGACTGACATAGTCATGGATACTTTACAAGAGAACATTCGTGGTTTGCCTGTGGAGTTGGGAGAACGCATTTACCGCGAGTTGGTCAAAATACAAGTGAACCGCAAAGAACTATTGGATCCGTTACGTCACCGATGTTTGAACCACTGGTACCTGAATACTATAAAAGGACTGATTCTGATGAAAGCGTTCCAATGGTCAGACATTGTTCGACTCCCCCTGCGGGAGAAGGATTTGTTTGTTACTGATTCTTTTTATTACAAGGTAGACATACTGCAACTAATTCCAGAAGAAGAGTTAGAGGGTTAACAAAATCTTTTACACGGTGTAAACTTAGTTCAAAGAGGACACTTCTGAACGGTGTGTGATGTGCAAGTTAGTGACTAAACAATTTAGGTTTGCCACTGGAGTACGACCATCTCTGTACAGAAAGTACATTTATTGCCTCCCACAAAAAGAGGCATAAAAACGGACTATCATGCCACGACCTTTATCAATCGTGATACAACAGATTCCGTGGAAGGAAATCAATGACACTATTCACACGGTGGAGGATTACGATCGCCTATTACGAGAACTGTGTCCATTGAATTTGGGTCGACGTGTGGTATGTGTCTTAGTGAGTTGCATTCTGGGATTTAGTTTACCAGCCGATTTTTTGTGGACTCTTTACGAACAGTACATACCACTCCAAAATGCATGAAAGTGGTACCTCTTAATGTACACGAAAAACTCATTCTGCTCAAAGCTTTGCGCTTTCATATCGATACTTCTCGACAACCGCTACAGGAAAGAAAGATTCGTGAACTTTTAGGTACTGAAGATGTGTACGATGATGTGTGTGTAGCTTGTGACTTACACCCTCACTGGAAAGATATACGTGACTGGAAAATTTCGGGTTTAGAGGTTGGACAAAAGAAGTGGCACACTATGCCCAAGATTTGTCATCCTGAAAAATTAAAACATTCAGTGAAAAAGGTAACTTTTAAACCAGTGTAAGTGACAGTGCCAGAAGAAGAAGAAGTTGTGACCGAGGAAAACCACTCTCTTCAGGAAAGGACCGTTATCGACATCCCCGAAAGACGATTCCGGGAAGACACTTGTGTGACTGTGCCAAGGAGTGTAGAGACTCTAAGAACATTACACACTATCCCTACAATTCCACCTCTTGATCACCACAAATGTTGTACAGAGACTTGTTTATATTCCACTATGATCGTTTTCATGTGTCTTTTATTCATGTACTTAGCCATTTGGCTTTTATGTATTTTTGTCTTTCGTGTTGTTCACTTTTAAAGATGACAATAAACGTGTCCTGAAAAAGTATAAAAACTCTTGTCTTGTCTGTCTTCGTGTCAAAAGTGACATTCCTTACACTACTACTATGGCAACCTCTACTGTCTCAGCTCCCTCTTCCTCCACTTTCAAAGTCATCGACGAACACGTAGATCGGACTAGTTGGGAGGCCTTGTATCTTCGCCATCCCTTTAACATGCTCATTGCCGGACCTAGCGGTTGAGGCAAAATCGAATTTCTCAAACGTTTGATCTAACATAAAGATCATTTGATCGATCGTCCACCTCAACGAATCGTGTGATGTTACAAAGAGTGGCAATCTGCGTACAGCCTCCTGCGAGAAAGTCAAGGCGATTCCATCATCTTTGTGGAAGGCATTCCTGGCCAAGACGACGGGATCGTGTCTGACCCTAGTTAAACCCATTTGGTTATTTTTGACGACATGTTAGGAGAAGACGAAGAAGAAATTAAACTCTGGTTTACGCGCAAAGAGCATCATCGTAATGCCAGTGTCATTTACATCACCCAAAATTTGTTTCAACAAAGTAAAGCCCACCGCACCATCACTCTCAATGCTCATTACGTGGTGTTGTTTAAAGCCCTAGAGATAAATCGCAAGTGCATGTCTTAGCCAAACAGTTAGGAACTCATGCGTAAGACGATGCCACTCAAACCACACACGCTTATTTACTCGTGGATTTAAAACCCACCACTCCCGATTATTTGCAATTTCGTACCCATCTGTTTCACCACTGGTGCCAAGACGGAGGGCCTGTCGTGTACACGTCCCCTTCGTCGACTTAACAACAACCACAATCACCAAAAATACCTATTAAAACAACGGTCACTTGGGGTCTGTCTCACACATCGTCAACATGACGTCCCTTCAGTCTCATCTTCCCTTCAAATTGACTCGTGCCTAGTAAGGCATCAGTCGCGAAAAAAATCCACAAATACGTGCTCGTCTCAAAGAAGTCTTATGATGGTTTACGGTGACAGCACGTCAATTGCTTCAAGGTATCATTCACATTCCACATCAAACCAAACGGTTTTTTGAGAGAAACAAAGTAGCCTTGGCGCAACTGGCCGATCCTCGCATCGACACTCAAACCAAAAAGCAAATCATTTTCAAACCTGGAGGTAGCGGTTCTCTAGGAGGTGTCATCATTCGTTTCCTCTTAAAATGGGATCCTAATGCTCCCAAAGTCGTCCCCAAGAAAAAAGCTACGCCCAAGCGTACCATGAAGAAAAAGAAAAAGAGTAAAGGTGTCAAGACCAGGTCACTGCCTCAGAAAGAAAGAAAAAGCAAAGCCCACAGAAAACAGCTTCTACCCGCAAGAGAAGTACTGCCGCCAGGACGCAACCTTACATTCGCAAACCACGATCTGCCACAACAACGGTGACAGCGTCTCCAGTAGCCTCAACATCTTCTACTTCTCCGTTGCTGGTGATGCCTGCCAAACCCGATTTGACACGCGTCTTTCCTAATTTGATGAAACATTGGAATCCCGTGTTTCCTAAAACGTCTCCTCCAGCGATGACATCGTCTTCCTCTTTAACGGCAGTGGCCGCTGCTCACAAAGTACCTGCCCCCAAAATCAAAGTCCAAGAGAAATCAGGCATGTTAAAGAGTTTACTGGATTTGTCCAAGCAAGAACTGTCCCGATTGAGTCCGTTGAGAACCCCTCCACGACGCGTGATGCCTGCCATGAAAATGATACGACGAGCTGACAATCAGTGTCGACGCATTCAAGCATAAAAAAGAACCGGGGCAAACGATAGTTATCAGTGTTTTTGTGCTCCTGAACGCCCAACGATGTCCCCTCAAAGACGTGCACACCGTCACCATCGTCGTTCTTCTGCCCAAAAAGGAAAAGGAAAAGGAAAAGGAAAATGACAGTCACGTCATTCGAGGAAACGCTTCGCTAAACATCGACGTCACCCCAAGAAAAGACACACTCGTCCAAAGAAAAGAAGAAGTCACCAAACAGGAGGAATGTTTGACAGGGAGTGGACAAATGGGATACTCAATCTAACTAAATACGGTCTCAAAAAAAATACGATAATAGGACGCATGTGAAGCCATGGACTTTAGTGTATGTCGTGCACCAAAAGATGTCCTCTCATCGTTGTTCTCCTGTCCAGAAAGGAAAAAGAAAAAGACAGTTTCGTGATCCGAAAAAAACCTTAGTCAAACATAGACGTCACCCCCAGAAAAGACACACTCGTCCAAAGAAAAAGAGGAGTCACCAAAGAGGAGGATTCTTTGGCGATTTTGGAAAACAAATTGTTACCTTTATGACGATGCGATAGTCCCAAACAAAGGATAAAAGGCTGTGTGCCAAATCATCGACGTTGTGTATTTTTCTGTGCGTTCCGCGGAACCAACAAACAAAGATGTCCCCTAAAAGAAGTGCACACCACTCTCTAGCTAAACAAGGAAAGAAAAGGAAAGGACTAACTCCTCGTTTAGCCAAACATTGGGACATGTTGTCCACACTGTCCATAGCCCCTCTACCCATGCGAAAAAAATTTTGATTCAAACTGCCTCCAAAGACGTCGTCGATACCGTGTACGAATGTTGTCTGAATGTCTTGAAAGGAACAATACCTTTGTCTCCACATCAGAATAAATGCTTAGCCAAACATCGACACGTTCTTCGCCAAATGGTCCAAAAGAAAATACCCATTCGTCAAAAGAAAAGGACGTTGGTACAACGCGGAGGATTTGTGCACCTGTTGTTAGCACCCTTGTTGAAAGCCGCATTGGTCCCCATGATTACAGGACTCATGGCAGGAGCTGCTTCACAAGGGAAAGATCAAAGATAAAAAGGATCATGAAGATACAAGGGGACTCTGGGGCCAAAAGATCTCAGACGTGATCCTTGAAAAGCGATGGAAGGGCGAAAACTGGCTTTAGTGCCTTACAAATGATCGATGGAATACCATCGTTGGCAAGAACAACGGACCCCACATTTACCTCCCAATCCTCATTTGACCGAGATGTCCCAGTTACAACACGAATTGCAATCCTTGATGGATCTTAGCGATTTGTCAGAAACGGAAAAATAGCAAAGGTACGGTCAGTTGTTGCAAAGACTGCAACTCTTTCACCAGAAAGCTTTAGACGAAACAGCTCTACCCACTCTGAAAGATTTTAAGGCCTTAATGAAAAGTTCACCCTACCACCACCCCCAGTGGTCAAGACAGAGGCAACCCCACGGATGCCTGAGGAAGAAGAGGCACGAGAAGTCTTTCAAACACCGTCAGCAGCTCCCATCCCTAGTAAGATTACAGCATTGTTGATCCCATCCCCTACACCCCAACGAGAAGAACTTAAAGCTTGGGTTAAAAAGATGATGTCCACTCCTCCTTCGACAGAAGTTAAAAAGGAAGAAAGGAAACCAGAAATGAAACAAGAAAAGAAGACCATATCCATTCCAGTACTGCCACCATCACCACCACAACCAAACTACCTTCGACTTCTACTCCTGTGGCACATCGGACACGTAAAGCCGTTACTAAACCACTTCAGAGTAGCATCATCCACCCCCTCGTCCCATTCAGAGTAGCATCAGCGAAGAGTGGATCAATTATTAAAAATGGAGAAGGTGTTAAGCAGCATTTACTACGATCCATCCCATCCTGCAGGTTACTACGGAGTTCAGAAATTGAATCGTGCTGCCAAAATTCGACTGAAAAGTGTTCGTTTACCTCAGGTGCTACGCTGGTTACAAGAACAAGCCACGTACACCTTACACAAACCCATTCGACGAAAATTTTCCAGAAGTCGCACACGAGTGGAGGGCATTAATCATCAATGGCAAGCCGATTTAGCCGATGTCTCTCATTTGGCCACCTACAATCGTGGTTACAAATATTTGTTTTGTGTCATCGACGTCTTTTCCAAATTTGCTTGGGTCGTACCATTGACTTCCAAATCGAGCAGTGAGTTAGTGCAAGCCCTCAAACTGGTGTTGAAACAAAGCGGACGCCACCCTCTTCGATGGCAAACTGACAAAGGCACCGAATTTCTGAACCAAGCTTTCCAAAAAGAATTGAAGAAACGTGACATTCATTTTTTCACCACCGAGAATCCCGAAACCAAAGCCAGCGTCGTGGAACGTTTTCAACGCACCTTGAAGGAACGCATGTGGAAATATTTTACACATCAACACACTCTCAAGTACATCGACGTCTTCCCACACCTAGTCCAATCGTACAACCAATCTTACCATCGGAGCATCGGACGTACCCCCCCCCCCAAGAAGTGACTCCCGACAACGAAGTGACCGTCTTCGAGCGCCAGTTTGGTACGTCCCCGACAGTGACTGTCCCCAAGAAAGGTGAAGTGTTGGCAGCAGGAGATTGGGTGCGCATTGGCAAAACCAAACGCACTTTCAACAAAGGTTACTTACCCAAATGGACCATCGGATTGTTTCGTGTCACCGAACGTGTGCGTGGCCGTCATCCTCTCGTCTATAAATTAGAAGACATGAACGGGGAAGTGTGAAAAGGAACGTTTTACTTATCCGAGTCGATATCGACCAGGCTATTTTATATATTTACAAATTTCGCAACAGTTCGGCAATTTTTCGATTCATAATGTTGAAGAGGTGTCAGTGGGGGCTTTGCAATTCTGATAGTCGTTATCCAGATCGCCAAAATGGAGGAGTTAAGTTTATTCCGTTCCCGAAACCAAGACGTAACTTAGAGAAGTGCAAGCGATGGATAAAGTCGTGTGGCCGGTCGCACCATCAGCTGAACGTGGACACAACTGATGGCAATTACCACATGTCTGTTTGCACAAAGGTATGTAAAAAGCATGTCCTTTCGTTAATTTAATATAAAGAAAATAAAATCTTAAAAAAACCCTGAAAATCGATCGTGTGTTGAGAAATCACTGCACCCACCCCCCAAAAAAAAATATAATCGAACGTGTGTGGAATATAGCAAGCATTATATCGTACGTCGTATAAAGTTTGAACAATTAACATTTTAATGTTGGTTTGTCCCATAAATAATGCATCATTGTCTCGATCTTTTAGACACTTCAGCAGCTCTGTATTTTTAGTCATCTAACTGTAGGCAGGTTGTATACTAGATACTCTTGACGTAAATTTCCTTTAAGATAAATATGTTTACTGATTTACTCAAATAAAGCACATCATACATCTTTTCAGCACTTCACTGATGGAGAGTCCACAGATAGATACCCTGACCCAATACCAGCAGATGCAATACTCACATGATACACACCTGCAAGACCTCCACCAAGAAAGAGGTGGAAAACTCTATCCAATGAAACAAACGTGTAAGTTGCAAATTATTATGGAAAAAAAATTGATGCTTAGTATATCAAAGAGAAACAACTAAAATGAGAGAGAGAGAGAGAGAGAGAGAGAGAGAGAGAGAGAGAGAGAGAGAGAGAGAGAAAGAGAGAGAGAGTTCATGAAGAGTGTACATTTCAGTGCGGATGACAAAATTGAAATTGTATTCACTATTACGTACTGTATAAGTTGACAATGTGGTTTTATATATGTTTGGAGGAGTGTCAGTGAGTGGGAGAAAGAGAGAGAGGAAGGAAATAAAGTGAATAGATCTATCTGCATTCTGCTGTGTGTATACAGGTATGTCTATATGCATACTATTAACTGTGTTCCTTTTTAAGAGGTCTGCAAGATGGATTAGTTCAGGACATTGTCTCACCTCTTGTTTTAAATAAGATCATTATTACCATTATTCATATTATTGCAATAAAGAATACAATCAGAATTTTAGCAATTTGTTTGAATCCATTGAAAGCAAAGCCCTTGTTATTTCAGTTCAGAAGAAAATGCAGAACTACTTCTGGCTGTTGCTGATGCAAGTCAAGAGAAGGATGACAGTCTGCAGAAAGATGCCACTCTACAGGAAAATTATAATCTTGGTACATGTTATTTATTTACGTTTGTCTTATTTCTTAAACTCATGAAAAGTGAATTCAGAACATAATTTCTCCAAAATACCCTCCATGACCTTTTAATCTGGTAAAATCCTCTGTATGTGGAGGTCCTGTCTTGTGTATGTGACAAAATCAAAACAATTTGCACCAGTGACTAACAGCTGGCCTTGCACTTGAAACCAGTAGGTATGATTCCTTTTGAACACATTTTTGTCTTCCATTCTTTTTAAGAAATAGTGTGTCCTTCTTCTCATATGACTCTAAGGCATCAGCAATCGTCCAGTCCCGTATAGAAAATGGACACTTCACTTACAGAACTCCAGACTGCCCACCTTCACATATTTTTCCATCTGGTAATGTATCCAAGAATGGAAATAATGGGTTCACAATGAACCCACAGTCATGAACATGATTATTTGTCTTCTTCATGTACATAGTTTTTGCCACTTTTTCACTGGAAATACCATAACGTGTGGCAGCTGATTTAAATGGCTTTGGCTTGAAAATACTATTTAAGAATTTATCTGTCATACAAGCTTTTCTTAGCATAAATCTTCCAACGTTGGATGCGATTATTCTGTTTTCTCTCTCCTTGTACCACTGATCACAAACATTCTGGGTCCTTGTGTTCCTTTCTATCGATATGATTTCTTCCTCCGACAAAGCTAGACTAGACCACTTGTTAGTGTTTTCCAACACAGAAGAAGGTATCTTAATATCTGTTTCTTTTGGAAAGTCCAGATCTCCGCAGTCTGTATGCTTTTGTCCTGGAACTTCTACAGCTTTTATTAATGGGATCTGAAAGTGGACAGTTGAATAATTGGCATAAATGACCAAGCATATTAAAAATTTCGGTTGTACAAATTTTCTTATACATTGAAGAATATCTGAATAGGTAAACTTTCTACTTTAAGGTGTATCAACATTGGATCTCCTTGCTTTGGCTGCAGAGAACAGATCATTGACAGAGAAACTTGCTCAGCAAGTACTTATTAATGAAGAGCTGAGGCGTGACAGTACAAGGTGGAGAGAGAACAAGAGAAAACATGTCTAAGGCAGCTCACGTTGAATAAATGTACAGTAGCAACAGTGAGGGATAGCCATGTGAAAGATAACTTTAAATACTATACTGGATTTATTTATGAACAATTTATGAACATTTTCAAATTCCTTGTGCCAGATGAATTTGAAATACCTCTTAGCTTCCCAAGGACTATAACCAGCATTCAGAACATGCCTTTGGAAGATCAACTGCTGCTGACACTAATTAAGTTACGCTTAAATTTTGACTTCAAACATTTAGCCAGTTTGTTCCATGTATCACAACAGGATGTTGGTGCCGTTTTCCGAGCATGGATCAACTACATGTTTTACAGGTTTGGTTCAGTTCCTATCTGGCCTGACAGAGAACTGTTGTTGCAACAAATGCCAGTGAAATTCAAGGAGGACTTTTCAACAACCTTTGTAATTTTAGATGGCACTGAACTCAAAGTGGAAAGGCCTAGTGCCCTGAGAAGTCAGAGTCAGTTTCATTCTGACTATAAGTCAGCAAGAACCCTTAAAGGCCTTGTTGGAATTGATCCAAAAGGATCTTTAATTTTTATATCTATGTTGTTTTCCGGCTCAGTTTCAGACAAAGAAATTACTACACAGTGTGGTTTGCTACCATTATTGCAACAGTTGCTGGACTGTGGAAAACTGAAAAGAGGTGATGGGGTGATGGTAGATAAAGGTTTTTTAATTCAAGATGAAATTGAAGAACTTGGGCTAAAACTCATAGTACCCCCATTTGCACCAGGTAGAGGTCAGATGTCAGCAGCAAATGTAGCATTGACTAAGAAAATAGCCACACACCGTGTCCATGTGGAACGAGCAATCTCAAGGGCAAAAAAGTTTAAAATTATCGACAATAGATTGGACTTGTGTTTATTTTCATGTGTGAATCAGGTTTGGTTTTGTTGCTGTTTCTTGACTGGCTTTATGCCATTACTCATTCAAGACTGACACATGGATATAAAACAGAAAGAACAACTTACATGATAACCCAGAGGACTGCCTATATTCTGTGGGCCCTGTTCTGTCTGTATTGTATGATCAGGAGAAGCCACAAGATATGATAATGGACAACCCTTTAGACCTTGTAGAAATGATATGTCTGTGTCCCGCAGTTGTATCTTCCTATAATTAAAGCACAAAAAATGTATATTCAGCATTGTAAATAATTGCCTAAATGCATTGCCACAATCATGTTTTTGACTGAAGGAAAGACTACTCCTTGTATAATTATTAAGAAATAAATATATCTACAAAATTTTTTCATTTCTGTTGCTTATACGAACGTTATATGCACCAACAAACAACAAATGTACAAAAAAGTATTTTATTACCTGTTGTCATCAAACAGTGCAGTAATTGGCTTCCGCTTCCTGTTTATGTTTCCTGGTTTGGCGATGACCATAGTCGAGACTGGCTCGGCTTGTATCTTTGCACCTCTCGGTTTGTCCCATTGCTGAGGTAAACTTGTGCATGATGGTTGTGCATGTATGTCTTTAAATCCTTCCAAAATCCAGTCTTTGAGGGTCATTAAAAGTGCGAGAACATGGGCACACTGACCAGAAACTCTGAAAACGTTACAATAAGAAAAAATGAATCTGCTAGTCTGACAAAATAAGATCGAAGGTACCCAGATCAAAAAAGGGACACATACATGAAGGTTTTTATATACATAAAAAACTATATACATTGTCTATTGGAGTCTAATTCATGCTCCTTTTGTAATTTTACCACTTCAACAACAGTAAGAATACATTTTAATATATGTATCAGTGAAATTTAAACATTTATTTGCCAAATACTAAACAAATTTGCAATTCTATATACTACACTGGTCTGTACAGACTGTAATGTACACGTACACAAGATACATGCATATAGCACTGGATCAGCTGATCGATAACACAGACACATTATCACCAAAATCATAATACACAAGACACTCCTGTTTAAAATGCAGCCTTCGTATAAAAATATATATTCGAAATGGTTCTGATACTTACCCCGATTTACAGCTGCACAGAGCTTCAGTCACTCGTTTCTTTGAAGTATCGATTGTCATTATAGTTTTATGCGGTTCGTCGCTCTTGCGTTGACTCCTAAATATCCTGCAATTTACTTGAATTTCTTCATTCCCGATACGAAAAAGCTTCACATCATCAACGTAGGGGCCTTTACTAAATGCCCTCGCTTTCTGTCTCTGTCTCAGTGTTGTTTCATATGGTAAATATTGCTCACCAATGTCGTCTGGTATATCTCTTAGTGTTATCACGCCCGCCATTTTCAAAGAATGTTTGTCGGAGGTTAAGAGGTTGCCAAGTCACGTGACCGCGTAAGGTCAATTGGATCACGAAGCCCATTGGGAAGTGGCTTTAGTGGAAATGATTCACAAATCAAAAACATCGTTGAAAATCAAAACACTTTTACGGTAGAAGTTCATGACGAGCAAGTGCAACAAGCTTTGGATGAACGCAGCGGTGCAGCTGACTCTATGAAATCACAATACCCCAAAACTAAATGGACAACTTATCGGTTGAAAATTCTCTCAGGCTATTATTTTAGTGGTCAACATTTGGTGAACAAAATTGCTGACAGGTTCAATAACGTGTATGGCAAAGTCTTGGAGAAAACCAGAAAAAGTGTCACGATCGAATACCACAAAATAGCTCGTCGCCTAAAGATGAAATTTTCAGAGGACAAAGTATTGTCCATTACATTTTGTCCTGAATTGTATGACATTTTGGGCGGAGACCCCAAGTTGATCAAGATTAGAAACGAAATACCAGCCGTGACCAGTAACTCGGATTTTGCGAAATATTTTCGATTCCCTGTAGAAATGAACCAAGGAATTAATTTGATCTTTGTGTACTCCGATGTGGCGGAGTACAACGTGGTGGGACACACCTCCGTACCGTTACTGCTTGTCATTCCTTTCAAAGTGGATTCTGCCACGAACGCTGACGAGGAAGGTGGAAACACCTATCACGTTCACCGCGAATTTGTACATCCTCACTATTTGCCAGTCAGTAAGTCGTATTTTGACACTGTCAACATTACTATAAAAGGAGATCTGGGACAAAATATTCGATTCGCCAAAGGGAAATTCACAGTGAAACACCATTTTCGAAAACGATTACTCTAACCCTTTGTCAGTCATGTATCCTGTGTACCAAAGAGTCGCTCGACAGCGAGAACATGGTTTAGGTGATATGCTCAAATCAGCCTTTCGTTCGGTGGCCTCCATTTTGAAACCGATAGTGACACGGGGAATGCAAGCCTTGAAAGATGCCGCGTTGACGCAAGGTAAAAAATTTCTCCAAAATGTCATCATTGACAAACAAAACCCCAAAGAAGCTATCTTGAGAGCAGGCAAAAAATATCTTGCTTCAAACAGGCAAAGATATTTTGGGTCGACGAGAAACTCCTATAAATTTCCTGGGCGATGCCGAGTCAGGCATTCCTGCTTCCCTGACGCCACAGCAAGGACAAGGCAGAAAAAGACGGCGAAAACACCCCTTAAGAGGACTTCACACCCCTAGAGCTAGAAAGACTAAGAAAAGAAAATTGTCCGAGAGTTAGACGTTTTAGATTATTAAATCAGAGAAAATAATGCACCGGGAGTCTTGCGCTTGTTCCAAGTCGGAACAGGATCTGTTTGCCATGCCACCCACCATGATGACGACGAAAGAATCCCAATGGTTTGAATTTCATCCCTTCTCCTCTTTGACGGATTCAGCTCCCACTGAGTTTGAAATCAAAGACAACTCGAAGATTACATCGATCTGAATAGCAGTTACTTATACCTGAAACTGAAAGTGATCAAAACCGACAACACCAATCCGGGAGCCGATGCCAGAATAGCTCCCGTCAACAATTTCATGCATTCCTTGTTCAGCAAAGTGGATTTGTACTTGAATAACAAACTGGTCATCAGTAGCATGGATACTTACCCTTACCCAGCGTACCTAGAAAATCTCTTGACGTACGGAAAAGAGGCCAAGAACACTCATCTGGATGCTTGCGTCGTATGGAAACCTGACACCTCAGGTGAGGACACGTTTAACGACAAAGCCCTGACAGCCGATGACAATCCTCACAATGTGGGTTTTAACGACCGTCGAAAGAAAATCCTGCAAGGTCGTAGTTTATAACTGATGGATCGCTTGCATTTGGACATGTGGTTGCAAGACAAATATTTGCTCAACGGAGTGGATATTCGCCTGAGATTAAAAATCCGCAGTGTCTCTTTCCATTTGGTGGCTCATGCCAACGAGTACAAAACCATCATCCAAGAAACCAGACTTTACGTGCGCCGCGTAGAAGTGTTACCTAATGCGGGAAACGACATCAGTCACACATTGAGCAGAACGACCGCCAAGCATCCGATACGACGTGTAGAAGTGAAAAAGTTCACCATTGCTGCTGGACTCCGATCCAAGATCGAAGATCATCTGTTCCAAGGACAGTTACCCAAACGTTTAATTGTTGGCATCATCAATAATGTAGCCCTCAACGGAGCCCACGATCAAAATCCTTTCCAGTTTAAGCACTACAGAGTGTCCAAGATCGAAGTCAATCGCGATGGCACGGTATTTCGTACGAAGATTATCTAGGAGGTTACATTTTTGTGGGCCTTTGATTTCACTCCAGACCAAGGCAGCGACGAGGAACATTTCCACCCTATAAAATCCGGTCAACTGCGTGTGGAACTTCAGTTTGCAGAAGCTCTCACTGAGACGGTCAACGTCATCCTGTATGCCGAATTCGATAATACCATCGAAATCAACAGTTTGAGAGAAGTCATTCTAGACTATTAGAAACAATGGAAGACTCTTATCCCTCATTGAACGGTAGAGAATCTTTGGAAATGGAATGGGAGGGTAGCGTGAAAACAGAACCCCAAGACCAAGACAAAGAGGACGTAGTGGTCACGTCCAGATGGCCAGAACAAGAACAACATTTAGTGTCCTGTTTTGCTAAACGCCTGGCGGATAAAATCATGGAATTGAGTAAGAAAGATTGCTATGGGTGCCAAAACGATCATCCCAGTCAAATTCAACACCATAAATGTTTGATGATGAGTCAAGAAGAAAAATTGGACGAGTATCTGGACGAAGCTCGGAAGAAGTAGTGTTGCATATTAAAGCTTGCGTGATCATTCCTGCCCTCCATTGTCTACTCTAGAGATCTATCGCATCGAATCTGTCTTAGCCCAGAGTGCGGAGACGAAGCGAAGAAACGGCTACTTGACAGAGCTTTTGAAACAAAAAGTCAGAATTGAATTGATGACTTATCATTACCTGTGAGAAAAATTGGATACCTGGGAACTTTATTACCTTTTGAACAACAGTTCGTACACTGCTTCTTGGAATCCTGACGTGTGCGCTAAAGACGAACTACCTCATTGCAAACCTCAAGACCATCAAGCTTATGTCATCAACACGGACGACAGTCATCTGCCAGGAACTCACTGGGTTGCCGTCTACTTCCCTCAAGAGGATTGTGTGAAATATTTTGATTCGTATGGATTACCTGCTTTGGAAGACGACATCATCGACTTTATGAGAAGAAATGCCCAGACGACACGATACAATAATGTGAAATTACAAGGCACAGATTCCATGGTGTATGGACAATATTGTGTGTATTTTCTTCATCAACGCAGTCTTGGACATCCTTTAGAACATTTAGTGATTTATTTTGATAGTAATTCTTCTATAAATGACGAGAACGTAGATCGATGGTTTTCTGACCATTATGGCTATCTTTTGTCTTTAGCTAGGAAACGTAGTGTACATCAATGGCCTCATGACTTCCATCAGTGGAAATCTTACATGATTTCACAACATTGTCAACCTTGTCAAAAATAGTTTATTTGAAGTTATTGTTAATTGTTAGTGGTTCATTGTTTATTGAATAAAAATGTTGTGTTTCGAAAACATGTGTCTGTCGTTTGTTTTGAAAAAGACTGTGAATATATCCTCTTTGACTTCTCTCTATCCCTCACCATGACATTCGCTACCATAACGTTTCAACTCAACAAAATCCCTAGTAGGGATATTTTCTATCGCGTCCGCGTTTGAACAAAGCGGGTCGGTCTCCAGTCTGGCAATCCACTGTTGACTCGTCAACCTATGAACATGCCTTCCAGACTAGCCAAGCTGAACGAAGCTTACGTCAATTTACATCGTGTCAGGTTAAACCTGATACCGAAGCCTAAAGAGATAGAGGATGTCAGGATGTTATCAATAGCCCAAGACCTGATAGAAGAGGTCTTCAAATAGGAACTCAAGAAAGAACGAGAAGAATGGACAGAGAAGTACAGACTTCAGAAGCAGAGAGAACAGCAACAACAACAACAGCAGCAACAGCACCAGTAGCAAGAACCAGACAGAGGTTTCGTTGACTGTCGAGTAGACACCAAGGAGTTCTCTTTCTCTTTCCGCAGAAGCAGACTGTATCGTATAGGAAAGCCTGCCGCCAGACGGGGACGCAATCTTAGACAGCAAAAACGATTGCCATCACTCCCCGTCAACAAAAAACAGCCCTTTTCGGGGCTATTCCAATACTCTCGAAAATACATACTAATTAAATTGCCCCCCAAAAATTGTGTGTTTGTATGTTAAAAAAGTAGAAGTGTGTCTATAAGCACTTCGTTTCTTTTGTCAGTAAAAACAAATCCACTCTTTGTTTCTCTGTCTTGTCGAATCGTGCATGTCTGTGTTTGTAAATAAAAAAAGGCAACGTGAGTGTTTCTTTTAGGTCCGCGCGTTTGATGTGATGGTAAGTTTTGGTGTAAGGGGATGTTTACCGTCACGTCCGTGCTTCAAGTTTATGAAGCGGCGCGATCGCCAGTCTGGCTACCCACGTTGACTCGTCAACATTGAAAATGAATAGTAGAATCACAAAACTGTTGGAGCTTCAAATGCACCTGGAGTATGCCAGACGCCTCCTGGACGAGCTGGCCATGGAGGCCGTTGCAGAAGAAGCAAGGATAGAGGAAGAGGAAGAGAAGAAAAAGAAAGAAGAGGAGAAGGAAAAGAAGCGAGGTATCCTGCCTCACCTCATGCTAAGACCTGTGTGTGAGGTCAAGCCTGAGGTGAGGACACCAACGCCTCAACAGCCACCACTTCGACAACAAAGACTCCCACAGTCTCTGCCACCAGTACCACCAGTACCAAGAGCCGCTGTCCCCCAGGCAGAGAACTGTGAGCAGGAAGCATTGGAGGAATTGGAGAGACAGCGGCAAGAGTGGGAGCCTCAGAGACCTCATCATCCCCGGGTCTGGCATAGGAGAAGACAGAGGGAACAAGTATTCCTATCCCCAAAGTTAAAACTGGGATGATGAGGCCACTCAAGTCCCGTCTGCGCTCGGAATCATATGCATTAATTGGGAGAATGACTGGAGCCGGCGATGCGTATGTGGTGCACGGCCTGGGAGATGTCATCACTAAACGGGTGCATCGGAAGTTCTAAAAAAACAGCCCTTCTCAGGGCTAACCAGATCTCTAGGAAAGAGACTATTTAAGTTGTCAGTTTGTGTGAATGTAGAATAGTGTGACTATAAACACTCACTTCTTTACTGATGTGTGTGTATGTGTGTGTGTGTGTGTGTGTGTGTGTGTGTGTGTGTGTGTGTGTGTGTGTGTGTGTGTGTGTGTGTGTGTGTGTTTTATACGTTCACGTTCGCTTGTGTGGATGGTATAGTGTGTATGTTTTATGCATTCGCGTACGTTTGTGTGGATGGTAGGTATGGTGTGTTTTTTCTTCTCTTCCCGTATGTGTGGATAGTATAGTGTGTGTTTTATGCGTTCGTGTCCGTTTGTGTGGATAGTATAGTGTATGTTTCATGCATTCGCGTCCGTTTGTGTGGATAGTATAGTATATATGTTTTATGCATTTGCATTCGCATTCGTTTGTGTGGATAGTAGGTATGGTGTGTTTTATGTATTCTCGTACGTTTGTGTGGATACTATAGTGTGTATGTTTTATGCATTCGCTTTCGTTTGTATGGATAGGATATAATATGTGAAATGAGTGTAAGGGATGTTTTCCTTCACGTCCGTTCTCCACGGAGATAAAGAAGAGCGCTCGTCAGTATGGCTACCCGCGTTTACTAGTCAAAACCTTCAAGAAAAAAATGAATTTGTTTAATGAATTAAGGCATAGTTATTTCCGGATGATGGATGCAGCCTACGTGGTGGAAAGACTTGAAAAAGAATGGAACTATCCAGTCTCGAAAGACTTTGTGACCAGTCAAGTCAATAGCCTCAAAGTAGCCAGGGATCAGGTGGCCCGGAATGATAGAAGAGGAGGTGGAAAAATTAAGAGGATTCATAAAGCCTAAGTATGTAAGAGTGGGGACATTGAAGGAAGCCCTTGATCTTGTCATCAAAGTGAGGAGCTTCTTGCAAGATAGATTTAATTGCACAGAGTGGTCTTTTGTCAAGTGGGACTTAGACCAGTTAAAGAAAGCCGAAGACAAGATGAAAAACGTGATGGAAGAAGATGCGAAGAAGATTAAAGGACCTGGACAAAAGAAAGAAAGGTCAAAGAACTGGATGAAGGTACAGGAAACGTTTAGAGCTATGGGTCATCCTGACTGGATTCCAGACGAAGAAAAGAAGAAGAAAGGAATCTTTGAAAAAGTGAGAACGTGGTGGAAGAAGTAGAGACAATAGAAGAAGAACACAAAGGCCCTTTTCAGGGCCACTTTCATATGCCTCGAAAAGATTTATTCTTTCTTGCCTAAAAGAATTTTTGTTCGATTGTATAATTTATGTTTAACTCAAAAAAAAACATTATTCTATTACCTAATATTTTTATTTAGTCGATTGTATAATTTGGGTATGATAGATTGATGTTCATCAATCTGTGGTTGTGTTATATATGTCTCTGTCTCTCTATTGTATTTGTCCCTACCTAGAGTGGTACCTGCGCGTATTCAGGTCAGCCACTTGCCACATTGTTGCAAGTGTAAAGTACCATGACGTCTCCCACCTGTTCCATTCCTATTTTCGCTATAATTAACCTTGGGGCCATATCGTCCCAAGGTGTGCCATTTGGGCCTATCAAGTTTGGGGCCAAATCGTCCCAGGCTGATTTTCCTTCTTTGGCATGATAAGGGCCAAACCATCCCCTATTACTACTAATGGCTGATATATTGTATTAATTAACATGTACGTTAGCTCATCATTCCAATGTATATTCAATAAACTACGTGAGGTAAATGTTTTGCAAATGAATAAAGAGAACCACTGTTTGTACAATTAATATAAGTATTTGTCAGTAGACTAAATCTTGTAGACAATGTGTTGATTTCGGTTATCGTTACTGTTGTGCTTTTCACATCTTCTACATCTTCTAATGTTTCTATTAATAAAAGCCTAAAATATGTTGAATGCTGTTTTGAATTGTAAAATCAGTTGTAAAATCAATTATAAAATCAACTGTAAAATCAATTGTGTCATTATCTATTAATATTATTTTACATAATATATATCTAACTCCAATTTGTATTATTACTTGCGAACATCTTTTCATTGTGTTACTCATATCATCTATATTGTATTATCATAGTGGCAGTATTATATAAAGTTATTTTGTATCAGAATAGTACAGAAAAAGCATTATTTGTTGATGATATACTAAACCATGAATACAATTCTTCTGAACATAATTTACTGAAAAATATATGAACAAATTATTTCTATAAATTATTTCAACAAATCTGAAAGATAAATCTGTTGAGAAAGAATGCCTTTGTTGAGACCTCTGAAGTAATATTTTTCAATACATTTTCAGTGACTAAGATAGAACTGCATTCTTCCAGCAATGAAACCGATGCATTTCAATACATTTCAATATATATATAACAGATGTCGTTATGGCTCATCGATTTCAAGGTCAATACAAATATTTTCCAGTATCCGCAACAAGCTGATATAAACTAGTTGAAACATAATAAATTTAAAGGTTAAATTCATGTAGAAACAGCCATGTAAAGTTTAGCAAACACTACGGTTTTTCTGTTTTATTTGTTTGTCTTGTCCATATTTTATATATGCCTTTGAAAAAGACTCATTATGAGTCGAAAGCGCTCAGGCTGGTTAGATACTAGATTTGTACTGTTCATTGTCAGTTTATTTCATATATATATATATATATATATATATATATATATATATATATATATATATATATATATATATATATATATATATATATATATATGGGTTGATAAATATCTATTCTTAAGCATGGGAAATAATATCTTAGAATACATTTTCATTGACGAACTAGGAACGAACTGCATTCTTGAACCGCTAAGACATACACATTTCAACTTCAAACGCATTAAAATTTAAAAAAGTAACAAATATATAGAAAAATATTTAAATAGGGAAATTTTAAACGTACTATTAATGAAAAAGGAAAACTATGAAGATACAAGCCCAGTTCTATATATACTGATAATATCCCAGTTACTACACGGTTGATGTAGCTGGTCTCATAAGTTGTGTGATGAAGAGGGGAAAAAAAAACACCTGTAGACTTCCTTGTTTCTCACATGACCAATGTATCAGTTCCAAAAATTTTGAGAAACTGAATCTAACGGCTTATTTCATTGAAGATAGACCGAAGTCTATGGTCCAGGGGAGATAACTGTTTCATCAACGCACTTTACTTAAGAAGCACATGAGAGAGAGAGAGAGAGAGAGAGAGAGAGAGAGAGAGAGAGCATAACGCATTGGCGTTTTGTTGGGGTGGGTGGGGGGAGGCATACATTATGTTGAACGGATGTAGGGTAAAACATGCATAACGCAATAATATAGAGACACAGTACTTTATTTCTGGGTAGACAGTATGTATACAAATGAATACACAGTGTGTACACAAATGAATACACAGTGTGTACACAAATTAATACACAGTGTGTACACAAATGAAAACATTCCCTCCCACCCTAACATCCACCGAAAAAAAAAACGCTTGCTGAGGGGTTGGGGTGGTGGCTTACAAAGAGTGGATTACCAAACAAAAACAACTAGTCCTGCAGGTTAAACTATATATCGCCTCTGAACATATAGATGTACGTTGCGAATTCACTTAAACTCAGACTGTTATAAAACTGTATTTCGTTTAACGTGTACAAAGAAAGTTCGTCATATAGTTTAGAAGAAAATATATCCACTTCCGACTTCAATGTATACTGTAAAGAATCCCACTAAAATATTTAAGGTTAATTAAGTTAATTAAGTATTGGTTTATGATTAAAAATTCTGTAAACGGCATACAGAGCACGGCATATATAGTTAGTTTTTTTTTTTAAAGTGAATCAAATAATAGTATTAAATGGGTTACACAACTAAAAATATTTTAAACAGATTTTGTAAATTGCGTCAAGTTTATTCAGGTTACTGATGTGTTCCATCAGACTGGGACAACTGGAGCATAATTCTGACAACTGTCTCTATACAAACATATCAAAACAGACTTTTGAGTTGAAGATTATTTCTATACTTTGTTTGACCATAAATAAGGAGCTTATGTTCTGTGTTAACACACCCTAACGAAAATAAATTTTTCTTCACGTTATTTGATTACTTCGGCACTGCATCACGCGCAGTATATACCTCCGCACATAACATAATACGCATATTGTTGAATTCATCAGAAAATATAGATTAACCGGGCGCACGTCACTTTTTACATCAATTAAAATGAACTTTCTTCATTTAGGCCAAAACGTTTGTTGCCGCATTCGTGGGTTTGTTGTGGCGCTGTAACCAGAAAATTACGCCATCTTTAATTGTTCCTCAAGCGTCTCGCAAAACTTTTATTAAAATGAAGAGAAACGGATTCTTGTACAGAATTCAACTGAATCAATGTCACTAAAACTTTTGACTGGTCACTGCAACATCTGGACGGTCACTCCAACATCTGGGTGGTAACTGTGGTCAAACCATATTTCTGGTCACAATTACCAAACACACTACAACTTGACTCTCGCTGGTTAAGTAAGACCACTTCCTTTACCATATTCAATAACTTGTAGTGGGTGGTCATAGGGGACGTGGGATGGGGAGGTGGTTGCGGGGCTACAGGCAAGCACTTTTGAGATAGCTTGAAGAACAGAGACTTTCTCCAGCGGGATTGTATATTTTCGGCCAAATGTTTGGACAACAGACGCAGCAGAATGATGTGACTTATGGTAGGACCCTGATTAACATTCCCAGCTGTTCTGGACATCCCAGTTCATACCCTACTGACACTGGGAATTTTCACTCCCGGGTGTTCTGGGAAAACCCAGCTTTTGCCTTGCAACACTGGGTATTCAACTGCAAAAGAGTATATATATATATATATATATATATATATATATATATATATATATATATATATATATATATATATATATATATATCACGGGGTATCAAAACCTCTGGATAACGGGACAGGAATCCAAAACCTTCTGAAACAAACAAACAAACCATGCAATCATGACCAACATTTTTCGACATTATGCGTCCTTTCCACTCACACACCCACCCCACCGCATATTGGAAGATGGTGTGGGGTTTCTAAAGAATATTTCATACTACAACTTTAAATTGCAAACACGAACCCAAAATTGCTGTGTGTATTCCACAACAGAACAACCACGATTCTTGCTGTGTGTAATAAACAAGGATATGCTTCAGACCGTAACATTCATGTGTTGTCTACAAAAGTCAAAACAGACACGAACATGTGGACTCGACCTAAAATTAATAATCTAGCAATAAAGAAGTCTAGATTTTCATAGGGATTGTTCTTTCTAGCTGTCTATATGTTTGTACGTCTGTATGTAAAAACAATTTCAATTGGAAAGTTTAATCAGTGTTTACGTCAGTATTGGGTTAGTTTGTTTGAATTGTTTTTTAAAAAATTTTAAAAAATTACCAGAACTCCAGCAATATGATATACCTGAATTCGGCAATTTCACCTGTTCTAGTCGTTTCGTTGAACAGCTGTCGTAAATAGTCTTTCAGCGCATGACTCGGCATTTAAATGTATATTTCTTTAAGGATGAATTTATTTGAACAGTGATGGTCCAGTTTACGATGTTATATTCACATTCCATTGTAAATTTGTAAATATAGGCGAATCCGGGAAAAGTGTTTTCGCCTCCCACATAGTGTAGACCAAGTTGAAGTTTATTTTCGTACCTTACGCTGCCCGAGGCAAGGATATATATACCCTTATTGCTATTTACAACACAATTAAATATAGGTCAGGGTCTGTATCCATCTTAGATTTGTTCTATACTCAACGCTTAACGATGTCAGTAAAAGTGTTTTATATTGTAGCAAAGAAATCCATCCTCAGATACCATCGTTGAAGAACAACCTCAGATAGGAAATGGTCGTCACCAAGGGCAAACGGAAGTTTAGCTACTTTATTTTTAGAAAAAGTCACCATTTCTCTGCACTTTTATAAATTTCTCATCTTTTCTGTCCGACCTCTCCCACCAGCTCCAACCAGGCACGGCCCTAGGATGTGCGGGGCCCAAGTCAGCATGCGTGGCCCAAGGCAGAAAAAAGGCATTGCGGAGAAGCGTGGGGCTTAAGGCGGTTGCCTCGTTCGCCTTGCCCTAGGGCCGGGCCTGGCTCCAATCATAATTAAGTATCATAGCATAGCAAGCCCCAAGGTCTAAAATAATATCTAAATATGGTCAACATATCGGAATCTTGGCTACCGAAGATGGTTTTGCACATCAACAAAATGATGTTTCTCATAAGTCAATCTTAAACGAAGTAGAAGCTGCGGCGGCATAACACAAACTGTTATGGCATACAGTTTTGAAGGCTGTAAACGCTAGAGACATTTTAATTTGACACCTAATGTGCAATGATTATTCATCTAGGGTTTTATCTGACCAGCAGATGTATTGTTTGTTTGACTATTGTAACAAATATTTTAATTTGCATGTCACGCATGACCTTCCGGGAACATTAAGTTTGTCATTAAAGATGCTTGACGCAGAGTCTCCTCACCTTGAGAATTTGACAGGTCACACACGTGGCCTGGTTCTGTTTCTCTCTTTCGTGATAGCAAACTGAAAACGCGAGAATGAATGAAGCAAATCACGCATACCGTTTATGCTTATTTAAAAGGTGAGTCCAAACGCTCACTGAACAGACCCAGATCTGCCTTTGCATAAAGCGCCCTCAGATCTGGATCTATGCAATTTGGTATTAGCAATCAGTAGAAAAAATAACATAGACCCTGATCTGCATGAACAATTTGCGACATTAGATCAAGTTACCCGTTGTTTGCAGTTGGACTCAACTTAAAGGCAAGCACATACGTTGCTTTTAAAATGCCTAACGTGAAGTCTGTTATTTGAGCTTTTAAATTACCTGATACAGATAGAACATTTAACAAAACCACCAGTGAGTAGATGCATGATACGTTTTAAATGGAAATGATATGCACAGAGATGATATGACGTGCTAGACAATTCAACATCTTCATAAACCATAATATCGATTGTATAACATATTACTGTTATTATTAAGCAGCCATATTTGAAATATTCGGAATGTTTGTAACCTAAGTCAACCATAATTTCATGTCCTTGCCATGTCGAAAGCATGATTCGATTCCTATAAGGAGTGAATTGCAGATACACATTGTTCCATCTTACCTGTCTCTAGATACAAAATTTATAATCGAATTAAATCTTTTCATCATCTTCCGTATCCTCTACAATTTTATAGTAAAATATTCAATGAATACACGTCTCAATTTCGTCTGACAAATCACCGATTACAAATTCGGCGATTACATTTTAGAAATTCATCGATCTGTGTTTGGCCAATATAAAGACTCCGAATATAGAACTGACGAGAGTCATAAATTAAATTGCATCTCTGATAAAGTATTTATATAGTAGTTCGTATCGCACGCAAAAAATTAAAATCTTGTTATGGGTGTGAAATGTGAAATGTTTTGTGAAATTGGGGCTTGGACTGTGAAGCTTCGACATGAATTCATAATGCATTTCAATTTCAAGTGATAAACAACAGCTCTTCAAAGACGTAAAATTGCAACATCAAATAAGCAATACCGTTTCTTCTTCTCTCCCTTGAAATTGGTCCGTAGGATGCTTCAAAATACTGATTCTCGCATAGTTTTAAACTGTCAGTCGCAATGAAGGTCTTATCATTTTTTTGTACACAATTAGTGGTAATGACTTTGCTCTGAATAATAGATTGTCGAAGTAGTATTAAGATGGACCATGATTAATACAATGTCAATATGAGGGAGGTTTACATATTCCCCGCCTCGGTCCCCTCCTCGCGTTGTGTTGCTTTGGATATCGTTATCTAGGACTACGGTGTTATTGCCCAGATCGAGTAATTAATAGCATAAAATATGAAATTAATGGATGGAATAACAGAGACCTGAACAAGATATAGAATAGAACAACACAAGTCCCTGTATGTACAATATAACAATATAATCAATTACATGAACAAAATGAAATTGAACATGGCTTTGAATGATACACTTTCTCTTAGAAATAGAATTACAAAATTTGTGCGAAAAGAATCACCGTTCTGTTATAACGATAAAATTGTCTGAGTGACGGAATTCAAATTGCCGGCATGTTAGCATAAATTGGCTGCTTCCGGTCCATTCCAAACCACTGTTGGTGGCAGGTCATCTTTGCCGTTGTTCTTTTCCTTCTATCTCTCTCCAACGTCTTCGGGTCATCAACCGTAACTTGGATGTAGTCCACACTCCTTCCCACGTACAGGTATGGAGCTTTATTTTTCCTTTGTGCCTTTGCGAGACTCGCTCTTTCTGTACAGCCGAATATCTCTCTGCTTCCGGGTCTCTCAATTTCTTCCCACCCCCCTGTCCCTTGGGTTATTTCATGAGAAATACCTGTTATGTCATGAAGGTAAATTCTAGCTTCCCACAAAAACTTAGACTGACTAATTTCGCGAGGGGGGGGGCAGTGGAGTAGTTGGAAGGGGGGGGGAGGACAGTTGTCCCCGGGTGCCATGTGCCAGGGGCGCCAAAATGAGGAAAATACAACTATTCGTTATCTCAGATGCACTCGAAGAGGGCGCCAAGTTTATGTTTTGTCCCCGGTCGCTAAGTAAGGGGGCGCCAAGTTTATGTTTTGTCCCCGAGCGCTATGTACCCTCGCTACGCCACTGGAGGGGGGTCACTTAAAACCTTGAATTTCGTTTGAGAATACACAACCCTCGTTTCGCTTAGCCAGTCAGGATTAATTTTCTCTAACTGCCAAAAATCTAACACACCTGTCGAGGCAAGAATAAGTTTCTCTACCTCACCTATAGTAAGATAAGATAAGATACGAATTCTTTATTTCAGACTACATAGTCCATACATCTAAATTAAAATATAGATATAAAGTAAAAACTTGTATATATAAAAGAACATATATATCATACGTTCAAGTATACAGATACATCTACAACAATTAACTGCATCCTGCATTGTTAAGAATGAAATTAAGTGGCACATTTAAATAGTAATTTGTTCAATCTACTAATAATATGAAAATTTAAATGAATGTCATACTTCCAAAGAGATTTCAATATACAGTTCTTATTATTAGATATTCTTGTCATCATTGAGAATACATACTTTCTCATTACTTCATCAAAAGTGAATACATTATAATTTACAAACATGTTGGAAGCACTGTTCCATCTAGGAAGACCTAATAGAAAACGAAGACTGTTATTATAACCAATAACTAGTTTTCTTTTCATACATTCACTAAAGTTTGTCCACAGAGGAGCACAATACATAGTGCAGCAATAAGATTTGAATAATCTAATTTTGATATCCAATGAACAATTCTTAAATTTACGTAGAAGCATGTTTGTTCGAATACAGAAAAATTCTGTAATTTCTCATCATATCTTCACTATCTGACCGATTGGATTTTAAATTATGACCCAAATACATATAACTGTTGACATACGTAAGAGCATTGCCGTTAAGATGTACAGGGGTAGGAGATGGTAATTTGAATGAAATTGGCTGAAAGACCATGCATACTGATTTTTGTTTTGTTGGTATTATACGTGATAGCATTCTCTAATGCGTATTGTTCACATATCTTTAATAATTTCCTTAAACCTGTGATAAAAGGACTTATCACTGACATATCATCAGCAAAACTAAAATTGTTAAGAAACAACACATTTGGTGGCAGACAAACCCCCATGTAACACTGACCCAGTTTACGATTTAACTTGTCTGTGTATATATTAAATAGCTAGTCTGGAAAATTTCCTTTTATGATATTGAAAATTGCCCAAATTTATCTCTTGAGTGCCTCTACTTAGCAGGTCCTAACTGAAATCCAATTGAGCCCCAAAATGGATCATTCTCGTCCTTCCGTGGCAGCAATTTTTTGCAAGCGTTGCCTATACATCTAAGTTAATAGTTAAGTGTTTGTGTTTGTGTGGATTTTATCGCAGTTTTAACAGTTTGAGTCATATCGCTACGATGTCTGCAGTGTGGCAGTTTATAGTGATGTCTAACACAGGGGCATAATGCCATAGACATATATGGC
This sequence comes from Megalonaias nervosa, assembly GCA_016617855.1. Taxonomy (NCBI): domain Eukaryota; kingdom Metazoa; phylum Mollusca; class Bivalvia; order Unionida; family Unionidae; genus Megalonaias; species Megalonaias nervosa. Next base: position 27,407 of record JAECUM010016102.1, read on the forward strand.
ATCATGTCCCACCCAGTCACAGTATCCTGACACCAGGCCGACCAGTCCTAACACTAAGCTCTTAATGCTGAGCACCACTTAGGCCACCGGAGTGGTTAATTGTTACGTATCACGCTGACCACGATAAAATATCCTGCGATGAAACATATACAAAAATGTTGCACCATTACAATCTACTTGGATTACAGACCACTATTTATCTTGATTTCTGAAAACAAAATATCATTAGAAGTGTAGAGTCTGGCTTTCATCTCCAACTGTACTAATTTGTTCTGTCAGGTTTTCACACACACACACACACACACACAACTTCCAACTGTACTATGTACCATTCGAGTCTGATAAATAGAACTTTTCATAAAAGAAAAATTTCCAGGCACTTTAACAGTTTGAGTCATATCGCTACGATGTCTGCTTTCATCTCCAACTGTATTGATTTGTTCTGTCAGGTTTTCACACACACACACACACACACACACACACACACAAGCACACACACAACATCCAACTGTACTATGTACTATTCGAGTCTGATAAATGAATAGAACTTTTCATAAAAGAAAAATTTCCAGGCACTTTATCGGTTACTGCCAGTTTGATGGATTCAAGTGTGTAAAAAAAATGTATTTTAACATTTAGAAATTCTGGTTGCACCTATAGATTATATAAACTGTACCGTAAAGCTGGAAACAGTTGGATGAAGAATGCAAAACGGAACAAAAACAGAGAATGTATTTACGTAAGAAATGCGTCATTTAGTTGATGCACGAAAACTGCGACAATTGAATATGTCTCAGATTATAAATATAACAAATACAGGACAATATGTTTGTCTCACAACTCAAATGAGCGCTCAGATTAAACCAGATATTGAACGAATATTTAAAGAGATGAAACTTAAACAACTATTTCACATAGAAGCCGCTACGAATCAACTTGGCGACTACAACGTAATCGTTATTTTTAGTGATGACTATTAAAAGATATAAAGCACACTGTCACATGAGAGTTTGGCAAAATAATTAAATGTAGCAGTATGGATGGCAACAGCTGGTTGTGGGATTTTCTACTGGAATTTAACAGACTGAAATAAACCAGAGTTAGTGCAATCAGTATGCAGGTTTCTTATTTACTTTCAAATACGAAACTGTTATCTAAATTCTGGACACCTTTACTTGATAAGCAAGCTTCAATGCAAACAACGGATCACTGCCATCTCACCTCTGTCTGCGTGGGTTCGAGTCTCGGGCTCAGCCAATGTGGTTATGTGAGAAAGCTTGCCGGTAGCTTCTCGTGGGTCGGTTGTTCTTTTCGGGTTCTCCCGGGTTCTTCCTCCACCATTAATACTGGCCGCCATGTATAGCCTATCTTGTGCTGAAAAATGGCGTTAAACCCAATAACAACAACAACAATCAATCAATCAATGCAAACAACAAGAGAATAGATTTGAAACAATTTAGCATAACTGGAAAAAGCAAAAGTTTTGATTGACATGGAATGCCAAGGCATGGAGAGTTACAAATTTGGACTTGATGAATATGTGTCTGATAAAGTTATGAGAGTATTCAGAAGAAAGAATATTGGGGGGAGGGGGGGGGGGCAGAGGGTCAGACTAATTATTGGACTAAATCAACAGTAAATGAAATTAATGTAAAAGCAACAAAAGAAGAAGACGCTTACTGAACTAATTACATTCCGCTATACCGCAACCGATTCACAACGAGATCGAACTACAGTACCAGGTGTTATGCGATCTATTTATGTTTTAGGTGCTCAAGTTCAAAACAGAATATCTATTACACAGTCCTGTTTCCTCTATTACAAAGCAATTTGTTATTTTATGTTCAACGGTTTGACTTGAATTTGCTGTTAATGATATTGTGTGTAATTATTCCCAAGTAGTATCGCTTTAAAATAAACACAGCTCCGGTGGCCAAAGTGGTTAGAGCGCCCACTTCGGATGCAGGAGGTCGCGGGTTTGAATACCGGCTGAGTCATACCAAAGACTTATAAAAGTGGTACTAGCAGCTGTCTCGCTAGGGGCTCTGCATTACAAGGTTAATGTTAGGACTGGTCGGCTGAGTGGGACATGATGCTACATGCCTGCAGCATGATGCTCCAGTGCTAGACATGACTGAAAAATTGTTAAAGCTATGTTAAAAAGCCAAATCACACACACACACACACACACACACACACACACACCTGAATTAAAATAGCATTAAGTAGTGTCATTATGTCGATTTTGCTCCTTTTGTGCCGTTTTGGGTCCTTATATACGTTACAGCCTCTATACTCCATGATTTGGCAAGCATGATATATATTATGTGAATCCCGTGGATGATTAGCATTAATAATCCATGAGAGTGAAAAATGTTTCACCCGACTTTAATTGTCTGTAAATCCGCAACCGCACGGTTCCTTTATCTGTGCTCGGAATTGTCGGTGATTTTCCATTTCCGCCAGGATAGTCTCGAACTCGGTCGTGCTAATTATTTTATCCTCGATAGCCACCGAATACAATTTACTGATTGTGTTGAGACTGCTTTGTGCCGCTGCAGCTTCGAATATTTTTTCACGTCGGTAACACTGATGGTCTATCATCGTCAATTGCGCAGAACATTTGCACGACTGGCATACCTTGTCCGGACTCATCTCGTCTAGATGCGATACGCACACGCACTTCTATCCAATTATTCTTTTTACTGGTAAAATTGTCATACAATTATAGAAAACCTAATCTTGGGGAATATTTAAATTTCCGGGATTCGTGCGTTCTTGAGGTTTACCATCTCTTTCCTTGAAAAACACATTGATTAAGCCTATACCTTTTACATCTGACGATCACCTTTGCCCGATGACTGTTACCCGAACAATTGCATCCTTGTTGAAGGACAGTCAAGATTTCTTTGTCTCAGTTGAGTCAATGTTCGTGTAAAATATTCGTTGGTGAACGTAACGGGTAGATTCAGAGGTGAAGTCCGTTTGTAGAAACAATCCCTGAGTGATTTCGCACCTGTTGGTGCCCCTAAATCTTGGCCGTATTTACGTGCACGTGCGATGTTTCCAAATTGACCTGGAGTTGGCACCGGAACATCAGGATGGTTCCAATTGGCCAATTTCTACTTGACACTTAAAAAAATTATGTTAGTTCAAGCGAGGGTTTGGTAACACCACTTTGAGGCAGATATTCATCGACAAGTGGAACGAAAGTGTTATTAGTGTTATTGCCAGCCGATCCAACATCTCTTGGTAAATTCTGCAACCTCATCACCTCGCTCAGATTCCATTACTTATTTACAATAACAAAATCTAGTCTTAAACACATTCGCCAAAGACGATTAAGTACCAATCAGTATAAACGTTCAGTGCTTCGAACTGAATTTCATCTCCGGTGACGAATGATTTTACTATTGAATATGTGAAAAAAAAATCTGCAATAGCATCAGGTTTGTCTAAATGTAATATTGATAACGAAAAGCAAAGACACATCTGATTATTCATTAACATTACTATTTTTCCCCACCCACCTTTCCATCCAGTTATGATAAACAAGTATGATTCGGACAAGTACACCTTTAAGATGTGACGTTTATGTCTAGCAAAACCATTTCCATCAAGAGAATTTAAAATAAACCGGCCGGTTGCTATGGTTAAGACGTTAGTTTGTTCTATTCCTTCTTTGATTAATATTCCGATTCCATTCCATGAAGGTACTACGTTTGGTGGTGCAGGCACATATGAGATTTGTTCATCCACGTATTGTATTGTTGTCGCATACGTATCATCAACATAATATTTAATAAACACAACCAACACGCCAGAGTCTCTGTTTCCGCCATTTTCATTGAGCTCAGCCAGATTCTTTGCTACAAAGTCGCATTGTACCTTCAGAACAATATCTTGAATGTTGACTTTGAAGTTTTAATTTTCCCACTTTGACCTTCAAATAGTATAAGGTCACCTAGGTCAACTCCAACAACATGACTAGTAAACTCAATCGAATCCGCTTTTGTGGCAAACCTGTAGATCCACATCAACACCACGTCGAGCTGGGCAACGTATGTAAATGTTAATAGACATTGGTATGCTACTAAACGTACTTCAATGTCAAATCAGTAAGTTCTGACCGGTTGGTCTTCTCGCCAGTGCACGTATTGCTTTACAAACAAGATGACCGCATATGGGACCATTCAACCTAGTTTATGCCGGTATAGTTGAATAAAATAGTTGGGTTTTTTTGCCGTTCTTCATTAACTAATTAGCAATTTCCAATGATAGTGCTGCCACCAATGCTAGAATCTCTGCAAGGAATGGAAATATTCCACCAGCCTTTTGCATTTTTGTCAACTCAGATTTGGATGATTTTCATATTATTGACGTTTTGTTTGTTTGTTCGTAATAATTTGAGCGAGTTCTGTTTGGGTTAACCACACCGGGACATTCCCAGTCAATTTTGTTGAAGTTTCAGCATGACCCTACAATCATTTTTAATTGCGTACTTTATTTTCTCAAGTTGATTTTCACTAAGGCCGACACTTACTTCTTGATAGGGCATTATTACTTAAATACATAACACGTTCATTTAAGTATCTAAGAAAATTCTATGGATTTTTCACAGGTGCATCGAGGACCCTTATTCGACCACCAGCACCCAACAACAGAGTCTTGTCAGAAAGTATCAAAGCATAACATCACCGTTAACCATCACCAGCGTCACCAACACGTGCCTGAAAATACATATCGATAACGGATTGCCTGAACAACTCTAGGTGTTCTACCGGTCCATTTCCGACCACAAATTGTGATATGCACGTGTAATATAACTGTTTATACTTACGATGACCTTTTAACAGTAAATAAACTTCAGTCATTCATATGGTATCAAACATCATTTGACTTGGATGTTTGAGATCAGCTTGCGTTGTAGTTTGAAAGGCCAAGAATACTTGTATTTGTGCAGTAAGCCATGCTGGTTTTCTATTTGCCATGTAAACTGTCTCACAATACCAGTTGGTGGGTGCGCGTCTGTGTGCGAGAAATGACAACGTCAAAGCGATTCCCGACTGCATCAATGATAACAAACGTGATTCGGTGACATCGGCACCCACAATTTTAATGTTCCTAATACAACTTTACTATCAGCGGCACCTGCATCACGCCAAATTACATTGTTGGAGTTGTTCTTATGAGACAAAGTGACTGTATGTTTGGTCCCAAAAATAACCTTGAGAGCATTTCTACAAAACCTAATTATCTGAAAGAAGTGAATTGCACACCAAAACCTTAATGAATTACCAGTTCGTTGTAATCGACGCTGTGCAAATCCAAGGTTGAAATGAAGATGAGGAAACTAAATTTTGTACAGCTGCATCAACATCGCATGCAGTATTTCGAGCTCGTCTAATTATATAATTATATGCGGCTTTGATATGTATGAACAGTTACATCTTTAATAAACCTCATTGTTAGACCAGCTGTTCCCGTGTAATCATTACTGTATTTGCCACGTCCGAGAATCGTTGTGGCAACATCGACGTTGTCAAGAAGATTCAATTTCCTTTCCATCTATGAAATAACGTGCACTGTTTAACAACGCCATGATATAGTTGTGGACAAATTATTCCGGTATATGCACCGTAATTGGCATTGTTGTTGCGTCATTGTTTTCCCTCAATCTCCAGATAATTTACATGGAATAAAAAGAAACTTGCACTTGAAATTCAACTTTAAGTTGATTGGGATCGCTCTCCGGGTATTAGTAATACTGAAAATTCCTTTTGTTTCGATCCACCAACACAGGCTCGCCCATCACAATTACACGGTCAGATATATCTTTGAACTGAGCCATTGTTGATACATTATGGGTTTTGTTTAATATCGTTTAAGAAAGCCCCACTTTCAGAATCCACTTCCATTGCTAGATTTGCAATCACTGAATGATGATCGTTTCTGAGCGGCTTCATTAATGATTTTACCAACCGCAGGCTGTATACTTTCTGTCGATGGTAGTGTAACCATTTCTGGTGGTACTTGAGTCACTAATTACCGTAGTAGAACTCGAGCCGCCCACGTTCCCAGCTGTTTCATCCGATCCATAGCAACATTTTTGATGCTGTCAACGACTCGAATTGCCCGAACAATTTTGGTGTGCCTGTGAACAATTCACGAACAACGTCTCTGATGCCATTTACAAGCCATCGTGAAAACAGGTTTTTCACGTTTGCGAAACGCACGGGTCTCAGACGTTTATGTACGAATGCCATTATTATATTTAAAATTCAGGTCGATCTCTACTGTACGTTTATATCCTCAATGTTTCACTGCGCAGATGAACAACGCTTGTCTAGATCCACAAGAGTAAAACGAATATATGGCAACCGATTATTATGACATGGAAGATACACAGGTTCTGAGTGGTAATTGATATAAAATCAAATGGCTCCACAGTAGCGAAAACCCAAACAGTATATAACCCTGGACAACTACACTTGTCGTTTCAGACCTACTTTAAATTGTTTAATTGCTCTGCGTCTTTGACGTTATTTTCACAAAGTCATATACATCAGTAGTGAGTCTGTGTAGGTGTACAGCATCCTGAACCGATCCTGGTAAACGGTTTAATTTAGTCATAGTAAAATTCATTCAGACGTTGCATGCATGTATTTAACACTCATCAACTGCTCACTAACCATGATTTTTACTGTGGTAGAATCAATTTCAGCTTCGAATTACAGCTTCGACGTTCAACACAGGCGGAACAACACAGATTATTTTGTGTCAGCTTTAGTTTTGAATTTCTACTGTGACTCACCATAGACATTCCTCCACAAAGAGAGAGATCAATAAACAGATGTTGGCCACTATCGGTGAGCACTTCCAATTCGATTTCGTTTTTTTTTTTTTGGGCAAGAACACACCCAAGTCATTACCAGTGATAACAGGTAATGCGCAGGATTTAGCTTATACGCATGCATGGCTGTCACGAAATTTCTCAAACATATCAGCGAGCAGCTGCACATCAGCGAGGACATGCAGAACATGATAGTCTCCCATGTTTTTGCATTCGATAGCGGACCAAATTTTGTTCCCGTGCTCGTACTTTTTCTGAGATACTTCAAGCGACAGCGCTTTGATTTGTGGTAAATGAGTTTCAGCAAATCTGACCTGATCGTTGCAGTAGTCGAATAGATACACACCTTTACTCGTTAGCAGATAAAGATTTCGGTCACTAGCGCCCTGGGGACAATACCGGCGAGTGATTGCGAAGTTCTCCCCAGCTAGACTGCTCTCTAACATGTCTAAGGATGCATTCAGGAACAGTTACTAATCACGTATTTTTTCATTCTTTTGGGGATCACGCTCATTCGTGAGTTTGATGCCGTGGCTACTGCTTGCATTAATAAGTGGCCATCATACACTCACGTAGGTTATGAAGCACTACAGGGATTGTTTGGCTAAATTCTCAACTGCAGATTGCATGCATTGTGTGCAGTTCCTCCGTACGCGACAGTGATGTAACAGTGATCACGGACATCGGAACCGGTCTCAAAGGGATCATCACAGATCCATCAATGAGTGGCTGCGGGAAAGTCACGAATGTTATCACGGGTCATAATTATGACTGCGGGTGAGTACAGCTGTTGTCGAATTCACTTCGGTGCAATTTCATTCGATCTAATAAACACATCAACTGAATCCTTGCCACGACACAACATTGGTAGTTCAGTTTGCCCGTCACAATTAACTGCTGTATAACAAAAAAAGCATGGGACTTATTCAGCTACTTGTATTTTCTGGTCGTTGTTGGACGCATTTGTGTCTTTCACTTCAACGTTAAGGAATTTAAAGTCCGCGTACATGATATAATAGACTTTCATCTTTCGTTGTACTGCAGTGAATTTGAGAATATTTTTACCTGATTCTGGCATTATTTTCCGGTGCGATTTTTCATTGATTCGACCGCAGTAAAAGTCATGGTTAGTGAGCCGTTGGTTGGTGTTAAATACATGCATGCAACGTCTGCATGAAAAGTTCTTAATTCCATGCTTGCTGCTTTGGTTAAGCAGCTGGAAAAGATTTTTTTTTATCCTTACGTATTGCGATACCGACTCTGATTTTTTCATTCCACTCAGAAACGATACATAAAACTGGATTCGCCCAATGTTGTCCATTTTGGGCAATGTGAATGCGCAAAAAATCCGTTATCTGAAGTGATACCTGGGTTAAATGTTTCAAATTTGGTTAGTTTGACCTTCTGTAACCTGCACCTAATGTTCGATATCAACAAATTTAGGTTAACCCATATGCTGCAGGTATTTTCGAGGCATGTCATGGTGATCGCTAGCCAGATGTTATCAACGCTTTTTAATGTTTATAACTGCCCTTGGCAGAACCCACTTTAGTTTTGGTGTGTAAATGGATCGATGAAATGGTTGATATGGAGAAAATGGTATCTTCACTGGCGCATATCTTTCGAGAGTCCTTCCTGATCCTTCATTGGTGTATTTTTCCAACGTCTCGAGAATATTTTCAATTCCTTTGTCAATTTCATCATTTACGGAGCTAGTGTCACTTTGATTCAGGATTACTCGGGTAGTTTTACATCCATCCCCCTCAAGTGGCATAACCAGATGTGCATTAATGACAATATTTGCTTTATCCTCATAGTGGCCAACATATCGTAACACCTGTGTGATTCCAGGAATCATATTTGTTAACAGTTGTAGAGGTGTTTTGCCTGGTTTATATCTGGGTTGGATAATTGCAACGTAATTTTCTAATTCACCACTACGCTTATGAAATTTAAGCTCAAGGACTTTTGATTGCTATGCTTTTGGACGAACATGAGCAACTCCTTCAGTAGAAATAGCAGATGCGACACATTCTTGTTCATCTCGAAAACGGTTTTGTTCATGCTCAATACGACGACGGTTTTGTTCAAACTCGTCTAATATCGTATGTATGACAGCTTCCCTTGCACCTCTTGGTATTTGAATCTTTCGATCAGGTGCAAATTGTTTCAATTATTATTATGCATGCCCACACATGGTCCCTTATAATTGGAAGCATATTAGTCATGAAACAACAATTTTAAGTCAAATGGATATTTCGCCAGTGTGATCACGAGAAATATTTCAGGTATTTTAGATATTAGTAAAACAGATTTTGGTATGACCGGTGCAGATCTGATAGCTTGTGCAACATCGCTTTGAATTTAAGGCTCACCGATATTATTACATTACTACATTAAATCAAAATAGCTTATTCTCTCTGAATTATCCTGGCATGCTAAATAAACATGTATTGAGTATATCTGCACCGAGTTTAACTGGTTCGTGTTATTACATCAGCGTACTGTGCATAGCTTCAATATCGATCGTTACAGTATTTGCTGCTTAGTAACCGCTGACGTATAATTATACTGTACACGGCATCTAGAACGTGTCTGGTTCTAGTCACTTTCGTGAATTAATCGGCTACGGGTTTCACGTAGTATATAGATATCTTGCCAAGTCATGGGGGATAGAAGCTGTAGCGATTATCTGGACCCAAAATGCAAAAAGGGGCAAAACGGCATAATATCACTAATCATTGTTAGCAACAAGAAACTTAAAGCTAATAAAAATCATCAGACAGCTTTAAATACAGTCTAAACACTGTTGCAAATAACGACGTGGCAACAATATGATTCCATCAACTAATAAACAATGTACAACCATTCTTCAACAGAAAGACAACGAAATAAAATAATAGAACGCGGGAAAGAAGTAGGACATAAATGGTGAGTCTTTTCAAAGCAACTACACATGGTATGAAAGCAAAGGGTGATGAAACAAACAATCTTTGACAATCATGATGACGATTGCAGGAGCTGATTGAATATATATTTTTACAAAAGGTTATGAAACAATGACTCTTTTAACTGGTGTATTAACACCTCTGATAAAACGTCAAATGAAAGGGTGGCTAAGGCTAGAAGAAGAAGGAATAACACGATTGGGCAAGAAAAATACAAAAAATCGCCTATATGTTTTTCAAAGCTTGCTTATTCTGCTGCATTTGATGCTAAACAATATTTCTAATGCCTTGTTCGAATTTATCCACAAAGGATTGGTGCTATCTTTATCACTAACAGAACCTCCGTCATCCGCTTTTGTATTTATACATTCAATTTTTGATTTAACAACTCCTAAAGCATTTTTAGCCTCGCATTTCTGTTTCTTCTTGACCAGTAAATAAATTACGCTTGTAATAAGAAGTTCATTTTGATTCATTTAGTATAGTCTCATCTTCTCTTCGTTGCTGACCAGATTATTCGTATTTGTATACTGTGTTCGTCTTTACTTTCTCAAGAACTATTATTTGCTGCATTTGCACAAAACTAATCATTACTTTAAAGGTCTACATAGATACTTACCATTTAGTAATATCCGTTTGTTTCGTCTTTAGTCCACCTTAACGAATTAGAGAACATGCTTTCACCTTTCGTCGTATTTTTATATCATTCAATATAAATTTGAAAGAAGATGCTTACAACTGCGTGGCAAACAAATTAGAGAGAATACTGCTTAGGATAGAGATGATCCATATACATTTTTATGTATATTTAATTAATATTGTATGCTTAACATTTATTATCGGTTGTAAGTTGTAAAGAGAATGTATACATAGCTTGGTAAATGGTTATTTGTAAACAACTTGCTTACGTATCAAGAATTCAAGGCCAGTTTTGTTTTCACATAGACAAGGTTGAAAATAGTCATATTACATTGCGTTATAGGTCCAGTGAAAAGTTGTATAAATAAAGATTGGATACATAAATAAGTCATTCCTGTTGCTAGGTCGTCCACACTTGTTATGTGGCGCTTTTGCTGATATCTTATCTAGGATATGATCGAGCTGGGTGTTGTTGCCCAGATCGACTACATAATAACATAAAATATAAAATGAATGGATAGAGTAACAGAGATCTGAGCAGAGATATAGAATAAAACAAGACAAGCCTCCGTAAGAAAATGTGCCAATTTAATCAATTACAGAAACAAAATTAAATTGAACATGAAATTTGAATGATACAATATCTTTTAGAAATAGAATTAAAACATTAATGCAAAATTCAATTAGCCGTTCCGTTATAACAATTAAAACAAAAAGTCATTATGGAATCGAGTGAACAATCGAACACATTTGCTCAGCATGCCTATGACCGGCGCAGACAGAGGTGTGATGGCACTGATCAGTAAAGGCGAGTGTTTTAGACAACCAGGCCACGGTCCGAAAACAAGTGTAAAGAAACAAGCAGACAAACGAGAACAAAATAAGGAAATGGATAGAAAGAGATTTTATTGGATATATATCGACAATGCTACTTTCTCATGGAATACTTCAGCTCAGGCACGATGGCCAACTATTCTATAAAAGGATACTAAATTGTTTAGAGGTTGCTTTGGTTTCTGGGGGAGGGTTGGCTTGTTTGTTTTTCAATAAGCCACTGGCATGAAAGCTGCTATGATCAGGAAAAGATTTTGAATCACTCTCTTATTTATTTGTTCTGTTGCTGTTGTTGTTGTTTTCGTTAGCGAATAAATTTATATACTGTGTCAAAAATTATGAATATTATCTTCATATCACAATGAGATAGTCCCATGGAAGAGAATATCTAGACTTACGTTGTAAGAACACAGGCTTTGAAACATTTCAAAAGGTTCTAGGATGAAGAATTCTTAAGAAAAGAAAACGTATTGCGTTTGCTTACAAGACCACATCTAAATACTAGTGAATCAATTCCATTTTTAGGAATAAGTGCTGATTAAGTGAACTACAATTTGTCGAAGTCGGGAATTAATAGCGTCGTCTTGACGAGTTTCATCGGGTAGTCATCCATTTTCGAATAGCATAATGGAGAAATGAATTGAAATAAAGACAGTTTCAAACATGCATGGTTTGGAAGTTATCCACGTTTGACGTTTTGCGAGGAAAAAGGTTTGCATCACGCATTTTGATTAGACATATTTAGGATTTTACAATTGCTGCCTTTTATCCTTTATTTTATATACCTTGTACGAAATTCTGACATATTTATCCGTTCTATTCTATCTAAATGTACTTCGTGTTTACATTTATTCATAAGGATTATCTTCCTAAGGTTTTTGTCTAGGTATTCATTTGTGTAGGTGTTCGTTTCTACATATGTTCATTTGTGCATTTTTATAACTTCACTTTGAATATGTGCCCTATGGACATTTGTATAACTTCACTTTGAATACGTGCCTTATAGACATTTGTATAACTTCACTTTGAATAGGTGCCTTATAGACATTTGTAAAAATTCACTTTGAAAAGGTGCCTTATGAACATTTGTATAACTTCGCTTTGAATAGGTGCCTTATGGACCTTCCTATAACTTCACTTTGAATAGGTGCCTTATGGACATTTTAATAACTTCACTTTGAATAGGTGCCTTATGGACATTTTTATAACTTTACTTTGAATAGGTGCCTTATTGACTTTTTGTATAATTTCACATTGAATAGATGCCTTATGGACAATTGTATAACTTCACTTTGAATACGTGCCTTATTGACTTTTTTTTACATAATTTCACTTTGAATAGGTGCCTTATGGATATTTGAATAAATTCACATTGAATAGGTGCCTTATTGACTTTTTGTATAATTTCACTTTGAATAAGTGCCTCATTGACTTTTTGTATAAATTCACTTTGAATAGGTGCCTTATGAACATTTGTATTAATTCACTTTGAATAAGTGCCTTATGGACATTTGTATAAATTCACTTTGAATAAGGGCCTTATGAACATTTGTATAAATTCACTTTGAATAGGTGCCTTATTGACCTTTTGTATAATTTCACTTTGAATAGGTGCCTTATGGACATTTGTATAAATTTACTTTGAATAGGTGCCTTATGGACATTTGTATAAATTCACTTTGAATAGGTGCCTTATGGACATTTGTATAAATTTACTTTGAATAGGTGCCTTATGGACATTTGTATAAATTCACTTTGAATAGGTGCCTTATGGACATTTTTTGCTGAAGTGTCTTAAAATACTAATACATTCATATTTAAATTACAGTGCGAAACTTCCCTGTTTCAGTTACCAGAAATGTAATATAGGAAAGACTGAAATATTTTGTAATTGTTTAAAATCGGATATGTGTGTGTTTCCTTCGGATCACTTCAAGTGTTCCTATTTCTTGAAACAGCGCAACAACGCATATTGTTTGGTGTGCACCTGTTACGAACTCGCTGCTTCATTTTGTGTGGTTTTGAGTACATTCTTTTCATACTGTGTACAATTATACCAAACCACATTCATGTATTCCAAAAGAACCCCAATGAATGTAGCGTATATAATTTCAAAGAATTTCCTATCTAGATAAAATTATACATGACATTTACTAGTTACCAAGCCTTATCTGCTACGTAATCTTTTTGTCTATGCCAGATTTAGTCATTTGAAAGGAAGACTCCAAAATGTCTACGTAGTTTTACCTCTTCAACTTGAGGGCTAAGCATATATAAATGAGGGTGTTATGGTTTGATAATTTTTCTCCATATTGTCAGGGATTTATTTTATGAATGATCAACGAATACTAAGCATTTGTTTGCCCATTCTTAGTAATTTGGCGCCGTCGGAGGTAATGTACTGAAGAATTCATAACAAATGATTTATCTTAACAGCGAAAAAAGGTATATTAGAGTGCATACCATACGCAATGTCATTCACATATCTCAAAAACAGTATCCAGACTGTGATTCACATATCGAAACAGTATCCAGTATGTGATTCACATATCAAAAACAGTATCCAGTATGTGATTCACATATCTTAAACACAGTACCCAGAATGTGATTCACATATCAAAAACAGTATCCAGACGGTGATTCACATATCTTAAAAAAAAGTATCAACAGTACTAGTCTATTCACATATTTCCGTATCTAGACAATACAACCGATGCATTTTAACTGTCCTTTTAGTATGTCTTAAATACGTCATAGAGCCTGTAGACAGCTCTGCAATAACTAGGCAAAAGCAACAATTAAATTCATCAAGAAAACATTAGATCTAAGGCAGTATCGGGACGCAATTTTATAACATTGCTTTGAGGTGTTCAACGGTAGAAAAAATACTTTGGTACAAACATGATATCATTCACATATCTCTTAAAAGGATGGCAAGTTAGTGACGAATGTTGCCAGAACCTGCTTTTTTATATCAAATTAGTGTGTGTGTGTATGTGTGTGTGTGTTTATATAAATGTTTTACTGGCAGAAATAAAACCAACGAGTTCTTTGTGAACTAGAACAAATAAATATGTGACGATTGTTATGGTTGAGGTGGGGTGCTCCTAATGTTTTATTTAAGCTATTATAGAAGTCCCACCCAGGCTCTATTTTGTTGGAAGTTAAACTGAGTGAAAGATAGATGCAAAGCTCCGAGCCCTCAATCAGCAATGACAACGGTTAGATGGTTATATATATAAAAAGGTCGAAATTCAATGAATAACAATTTAATAACAATTCAATAATCAAACGGCTCAAATTTTCAGTTACACTCTTTCCGCTCGACCCTTTAATAAGCCTATTGCATCACTTGATTAGCAGTGTGAGATTGATTTCCACCTGTCCTTGTATTTCTACTCATCTGGTGTTTCCTTTCTCTCTCTTATTTCTCCCACTTCCTTCTCCCCTTCCTCCTCGACTTTTCTCCAGATTCCTTCTCCTCCTCCTCCTCGACTTTCTCTAGACTCCTTCTCCTCCTCCACTTTCTCCAGAATCCTTCTCCTCCTCCTCCACGTTCTCTACCACGACTACTCTTCTGTCGACTTCGACTGTCTCGGCTACAGCCTCAATTCCGTCTCCAACTCTTGAAGACTCGGGACCAATGGAACCCGAAGTTCTGTGTCCCCTTAAAAGCTTCCTGTGAAAATACAAGGACGGTACAATCTTCTTCCTTAGCCGTCTATCTCACACTACACACAGCCTATCATCAGATAACGGTTATTAAATTTCTTCGGTCACGCATTCGTTCACATCGAGATACCCATACGTTATTGTATGGAAAAACAAACGTCATAATACAGTACAGTATCAATTACTTCTTATACATACATCAATAAATTCCGTCACATCAGTACATATTCTTAATCCCGTTATACTAAACAATATCACATTAATCAGACGCATTTCTTTACCATACAACGTACGCAAATATTCATGCTCTGATATATGCATACGCCCATAGTACTAATCTTACATACTTCAACCATTCCAAATTCACAATTCAAGCATGTATAAAAGCTTTGTTTATATGGTGCAATCTATCGCCTTCGCCGATTCAAGATTCCGGTCTCCGGCTGGTCATGTAACCTTGAGTAAGAATTTAACATTAGCCCCGCGGCAATCTATAGACATCAAAACACATGCCCGCGGTTATATTCCCAAGATAGGTAGATTATAGCTTATACATGACTTTATAGCTGGGTCTTAGCAAACGTGACAAAATAGAAACTGTCTTACTTGACACACATGGAAATCAATCTTTGATAAAGACGTTTGACCATCTCTGAAGTTATTTCCCCTTAATTCCTTGACAACAACGATAAACCCGCAGCGATATATACCTTTCTAAGTTTGTCAAAAATTACGTTTTTACCTTTCTGTGTGCTCCTAGGTCCTCTATTAATTTCTTGACTTGTCATTTCATCAATTATTTCATTTAATTGTGCCCGAAAACTAAAAAAGTTAACAAAATAGTGTTTTTGGTGCGGGATTAAAATTTTTAATATTTTCTGTTATTTCTAAGCGATTTTCTTGAAAAACGTGGTTCAAAAGAAAGTCGTAAATATTAAATTGCGATAGCAGTAGTCAGCTGTTTACAGCGTCCGTTACTGAGAAAAGTCACCACTTTGTGTCAGGAAGTGGTGAACAACTAAACTGCATACTCTCTCTCTCTCTCTCTCTCTCTCTCTCTCTCTCTCTCTCTCTCTCTCTCTCACACACACACACACACACACACACACACACACACACGCTTGCGAAGACTCCTGTACAGAACAGCACAAAAAACAAGGTTCACTTTGAGACAGACTGTTGTACCTTACGTCACATTAGCATAAAGCATATCCAGTACTTATTTCAAAATGCGTATTGATTACTTTGTAAAGTTATTGTCAACACAATGCCAAATTTAAATGAGAATTTTATATGGCATTTTGTAAACAGATGTTAGACATTGTATATCCTTCAGTATAAATATGTGTCAACCAATATTCACACGTGTACAACTATAAACAAGTAAAAGGACTCTAAACGATGAAAGTAACTGGATATTGGATAAGGCAATCATTTTTGTAAAATCAGCTATGTAATATCACAACTTTTATCGCTTGAGCAATCTGTTGTATTTTTCTGTGTAATGGACCATAGCATAAAACATGAGTTGTCTATAATTAATAGGTACCGATCATAGAGAAGATAGCGTTCGTTAAAATATTTGGAATCAGTCAAACACACAGGCCCTAACCAGAGGGCATTGACAAAACTACATTATAGGTCGAAACAGGTATTGTGTCTCGCGTGCTATAACCACAAACAGTTGATGTCAGCAAGCGCAGGGGATGCAATTTTGGTCGATGGGCTCAAATTAAAATGTCACGGTAAAAATATAATTCATTAGCACACTTGTGGAACCTCATATATATATATATATA
>JAECUM010016103.1:0-34212 GCA_016617855.1 Megalonaias nervosa
ATCACATTTTATTATATGCTAATTTTTTTCTCCGTTAACTTTACATTGTCAGAATCGTGCAATATTTTACGATATTGCACACCTTCATATTGCACTCACGTGCATGACACGTGTGCCCAACAATATATCAGGAACTACTTTGTAAACAAATAATGTACACTCGTGTAGTAGACGCTCTACGTTTTGGTTGATTAAATTTGTTTCTGAATGAACTAAAGCAGAAGTTTCATGGACTGCCACATATCAGAAGCTTTGGCACATTCCGCGTTAACTTTTTTGATACAATGTTTCAGATTTAGGCTAGCTATATAGACGCCAGACAGGTTCCCTACAAATAACATGCAAGTTATAAGACATAAACTGTCTTCTTTAGCTGGTAATAAAAATGGCAAAAATATACTTGCAATTTTACATCCTGAATTTCTTCAAAATGTACTTTCTTAGTTCTGCAAATCAGTGTTGCATGAGCCATGTCATGGGTTCTCAAGGTTGATCACACAGTTAAAAATTGTACTGTAATTTCGAGTATATTCCAAGTGCAGTTACATCCTCCATACTGCACTCAAAATGAAATAAACATTAAATTCCACATCGTATTTTCGATAATTGCAATTGAAAGACTTTGTATTTTTCCCACATTATGATGTGAATCATTCAATGACAGGACAGAAACACGCATGCCGATGTCAAAATACTTTAGCCTCGCTGCTTCAATACGATGTATTTCATGTAGAACTGGCACAGACGCTGCTGGAATCCGATTTAAGTTACTTCATGTAGTTAAATCCAGACCATAATCACGAAATTGCGTCGAATCGACAAAAATACCAAACCGTATTCATTCCAGATCAAATGGAAAAGTTGTTGAAATGCGCATTTATTCACAATATGACTCCAAATTTCAATTTTAAGTAGACCAAACGCCATTTTCTTTACGTCTAGCGCGCGACCAACTTCAAATTTATCTGGGCGGAGTTACGTGCGCATTGATAATGTTGTGTAATGATGCATCTACGCTTGTGTATTTAGTTTGGAATACGGCATACATTCAGTTACTTTGTTTCTTGCAGTGTATTTTTATTTATATATTTAAGCCTTGGGTAGAATAAGAAAATGAGCATATAATAAAAAGGTTACTGTATTTGTATGGGAAAATGTGAACTCGTTTTGTCGAATGGATATACTGCACTCCCAAGGTCGTGCAGTATAGCCATCCGAAAATCTCGTTCATATTTTCCCATATAAATGCAGTAACCTATAAATATCATTTATGAACTAAACCATTCTTCTGTACATTTCCTGCTTCTATGGACCGCTCCGGTGGCCTAATGGTTAGAGCGTCCGCCTCGGATGCGGCAGGTCGTGGGTTCGAACCCCGACCGAGTCATACCAAAGACTTTAAAAATGGAACTAACAGCTGCCTCGCTTGGCGCTCAGCATTAAGAGGTTAGTGTTAGGACTGGTCGGCATGGTGTCAGGATAATGTGACTGGGTGGGACATCATGCCACATATCTGCGGCATGATGCCCCAGTGCTAGACATCACTATAAACTGTCACACTGTAGACATCGTAGCGATATAACTGAAAAATTGTTAAAGCTACGTTAAAAATCTAAATCACACACACACACACACACACACACACACACACACACACACACACCTGCTTCTATGGCACAGGCTTTACAGAGCAAAGTCAGATCCCATTTCAAGAAGCTAGTAAACACTACCTCTTTTAGATCATATTTCAGTTTTAAGTGAGATTATAATTTATTTTTTGACTGATCTTCCAAGATATATTTCATATCCAAAGTTAGTGAATTACTATACCATGTGTGTGTTTTGAACTCATGATCATTGTCTTTCTCAAACGTTCTGATTTCAATTCTCTAAAAGTGGAAAGGATATCATTTCGGATTTGATTTGTCACCTATTCTATTCTACGGACCTATCAAATCTTCGTAGAGATATATGTTACACGAAGCAATCATGGTATTGTTCACTTGTATGACACTGTTACTAGGATCAAAATTTATGTACAACGTGTTCCAGTATTCAAACAGTGTCGCATCCTTAATTAATTTAGTCTTACAATTCTGTAAACTCCTTGCATCATACCAATGTAATGCATTCACATGCTGACTATCTGCACCATGCCAATGTCATGCATTCACATGCTGACTTCCTGCAGCATGCCAATGTAATGATTTCACATGCTGACTCACTACACCATGCCAATTGAATGCATTAACATGCTGACTCCCTGTAACATGCCAATGTAATGTATCCACATGCTGATACAGCCTCCTTTCATCATCAACTTGCAAGAAGAATTCAAATACACAGTCCTTGATATTGTTAAGACCATAGTTGATATTCTTGTATTTGGGTCTCAATTTATACACGCTATTCTTTCCTGATTCGACAGCTGAAGTTATATGGTGGTCAAACATTTTTACTTGCAAGAAACACTGACTGACCAAGTTCATTTTTCTCATTCTGTACAAGCTGTTCTTCCGTTATTCATATTATGATATCTACTCTTTGCAATACATCTACCTGCAATACACCTTAATTTTCATTTTCCAGGCTCTGATACAATTGTGGAAGGTGCATGTGCAACTTGTGTGGTACTGAAAATATCAGTAGTATTTTTGTCCAAAATAGCTTCAAAACTTCTGTCAAAAATCTTTCAAATGCAACAAAAACATCATCATTTGGCAGAAGTCAAGAAGATTTAAGGAATTTGGATGTAATCCTGGGACACTGAAAACGGGTAAATTTTTTAATAAAATTCAGCACATATCTTGGGATCTGCTTTTCTGGCCTCTATATTGGCACATCCTTTACTAAAGCTAATTTTATTTTTTTATTACAATATCTGCAATATTGAACTCTTGTAGTGTCTTATTGAAGACTTCTGTCAATGTTCCTCTCAACTGCATTGGCTCTGGTGTTATTCAATTATTTGGTATAAGTTGCTTTATTTTTGTAAGGTAAACGGGAAGCTGAACAATGGCAGATGCAGCTGTGGTTCTTGGTCATTAGTTGAATCGGGCATGCCCTCTACAATCGACAATATTTCACCAGCTTCAAAAATTTCTCTTTCAGAAAAGCAAGTGTTATAAGAATCAGTGCCTGTTTCGTCAAGGCAACATTGAGCTTCTGTAATAAATTTAAGATAGAGAATGTCTAGAGTATACTAAACTTGAATCAAATTGTGCTTTCATTGTAGAATATTCCACTATTATATTACGTTTACGTGAACAGATTTAGCTGCCAAAGTCCGTCGTTGTAAAAAAGAAATTTCTCGCCTAAAATCATGTTTGCGTGGAGTGGGTAGTTACATTGTCACTTACGATGCCAATTGTCCATATCTCTCTTCCCATGTTTATACCTTTGTCTTTTGTTGCTCTCTCTCTCTCTCTCTCTCTCTCTCTCTCTCTGTATCCCCACCCATATGTTAATTTAACGTGAATGTGGTTCTAAGTTTCGTAGTTATGCCAAGGGTTGAATTAATACACAAACAGCGTTTGAACCTGCTGAAATTTTCGTGATTAGTTAAAAAATACGAGAGATCAGTTTGTTAAAGGAAGCGTGAAATTGTGGAATCATACAAACCTCGAGGGGCGCGCGGTAATAAATATAGTTCTACTTGGAAAATCTATTTAACGGAGCTGTGTTTCCCGGGAGGAATTTTATGATTTATACATGATTATGTGACAAAATGAGTCAATTTTTTCCTGCAGAAGGCAAGAGGTCTTGACTCCGAGGGTTATAGTGCATATTTATCTGTATAAATTGTCCAAGGGACAGGTGTTTGGAAGTATTTGAGAGACATCGAACCTAAAGGTACATAGACGACTCCGCTATGATAGAAGCGAGCGAATCTCAAAAGTATAGGTACAATGCCCTT
The DNA here is from genome assembly GCA_016617855.1 of Megalonaias nervosa. Classification (NCBI taxonomy): domain Eukaryota; kingdom Metazoa; phylum Mollusca; class Bivalvia; order Unionida; family Unionidae; genus Megalonaias; species Megalonaias nervosa. The sequence continues at coordinate 3,917 of JAECUM010016103.1, forward strand.
ATTTCATGCAATTTTTCGTTCATACGAGTCTGAAGATAATGTTTTGAATGTATTTGTCTTACATAGGAGTTTTAAGATAGTTTCTTGAATTTGTAATCTTGAATGATATAGGAATCATGTATTCTACTCATTTCATGAATTGCTTTTCTATTGATATGAATTTTGAGATAATTGTGTGAATTTATTTTTCTTAAATGATATAAATCATGTGTGCTGAGAATTTATTATTCTTCGTTTATAGAATGTTCATGATGATGAATTGTTGGTTAACAAATAATGTAGTTAAGACAAGAAGTGAATTTCGTTAATTCATTTGTTTAATTATGATGTGAATTCTTTTTACTGAGAAATGATTGTACTAGCATCGGAGAAACAATGTTTATTGTCAGCCACACGCAGGCCTGACACATCAAGATAGTGATTAGAATTTCAGGAAAATCTCTTGAGTGGCTCAGAACGTACAATGTGAACAAGGGAACATCTTATATGAACATCGTATGTAGTTTTTTCTTTGTTTTGACCTTGACCTCTGAGCTTAATATATGAAAATGGTATGTAACACACTGTGCAGACAGAACACAGATCTAAATAACGACCTTGTCACATGACCACAACATTGCTCAAATTTTTTAGTACATGGTTGCATAGGAGTAAAAACTGTTATTGGCAAGTGAGAACTGTTAAAATGTTGCCACTTTAAGAATAATAATACGTTAAGTACAATACAACATCAACGCTTTCAAATTAAATGCGTGTATGATGCTTTATGCTGCAAATGCCACATGCAATTTAATTCAATGCATAATCCATTTTGACTGTTGGTTTGTTTCTTATTTATCATATTTACATGTGACTAATATGACTCCCAGCTTTCTCAAGTGACCAGTCTAACAATGACCTATGCAATCAACCTCATCTAATGGTAAAGTTCAAGAAAAAAGGTATTGAATCGAATTCAAAAAAATTGGTGAAATTACAGCCAACTACAAGTATCATAAATGCAGATATGGTTAAGGTTTTAATAATATAAACAATCATCAGAAGACAATGAAGGTAAAGGCCCTTTATCCATAAAGCAGTGGCCAGGCAATATATAACGAAATAGCTTAGAGAACTCCAAATGCAAATGCTGTTGCTGAGGCTGAAGCAGATGTTGACTATTGACAGTTTAGTAACGCAGATCTAGATATACTATTAAAATATCCTTATTCATTTTATAAATACATTTTATCAGAATAACTAAAAGCTTCACTTTTATAGCTTCTTTGATGAATTCCATACCCAACTGATATTACTTCTTAATGTCTATGGTAACCAAATTAAAAGCAGTTGGCAACCTAAAAATTGAAATCGCCAGTAACATTTCTAAGCAGGTAACACAGTCGCTACTAAAGTTTGTTATTCACCGGGAGCACATTCCAAATCATATAGATTTATGTGCTGCACTTGCGATGATATAAAATTATAAGCCATGTTAAGGGTAAGAATAATAAATAAATACACACAAAAATAGAAAGACTAGCTTAGGCCCTATTACACTTATAAGTCTAGAAGTGCTGGAAAATAGCAATGCTCCGCTAGTAGGAGGCTAGTAAATTTCATTTCAGAGTAGTGGTTTTCTTATTTTCAATAGTCTGATGGCTAATAAAGTTTCAGTTGTCGCCAGTCAATCTACTAGTCCTTCTGGCTACAATGAAATTTATGAGGAATCGTAGTCCTGTTCTTGCAACATACTAATATATATTAACATCAGATTTTAACTCATGTAAATTGTATTTAACACTACAACTTAAGAGGAGAGATTAACACGAATAAGCATTGCATAAAACCACTTTGTCATATGTATAACTTGCTCCAAAGTGCAATCAGCTTGGACCAGATCTTCCTGCACATAATGAGTCATCAGATAAAAGCTTACACTGTTTATTCTTTTTTTCTGTTTCAATCAACCAGCTCTAGCATGCAGCTCCATGAGATCTCCCCATACAAAGGTCTAGTGAAACTGTTCATTGATCCTTGTTATCGGTAAAACTTGGTACAAGTGAAATTACAATGATATATCTTCCTATCTCCAGTATGGTTTTAGTACAGCTTTCTGCAATCATTCAACCAACTATAACTGAAAACTTAAAATTCAAGATCCGCTTTTAAAAAGATGCTCGTTGCAGGAAGAATATATCAGTTAACAACTGAGACTGTCTTTGTGTACATGAAACATGTCATCTCGCCATCACAATCACATATAATGTCACCACATCGGATCAACCAATCAAACTCTGCAAAAGCCTCATTATGGTGTTACAATAAAAGCAAAGTGGTTTTTTTATTATTTTTTCAGCCAGAACTTTGTTGGCAGAAATCTCTGGCATGTGAAAATCGGATTGAATGAGACTATTCTGGCTATGATTTCATGCCGACAACACAGACCTTGATCTACTTGCCCATTATGATCTAAACGTACGCTCTTTACAGTCGTGTGTACATTACATTCAAGATAAAAATTATATGAAAATAGGGATGTATGTTACTGTGCCGATGCAAGCATTACAAGGTTTCACAGTATGGCTGTGAACATATCATGTAATGTGAATGCAGATTTAAAAACAAACAAGACCTGAAATCCGTGTATTAATCTTTATTACATAGAGAGGCGATGCCAACATTAAATTATCATGATAAGACGCAAAACAATGTTAAGAAATGTGAGCAGCTAGGAATATGTTCATGGAACTCTCAGATGATCATACATGTAATTCTACTAGCACTTGGACGAAAACATCGTTTTAAAAGCCATATTCTTCACCAATCATTTAACATTTGAAATCTACCACTTCTGAAAATTAAAAGATATTTTTAAAAAATATTTCTATGCCTTTTAACTACACATTACAGAATTTATGTCATTAAGTAATCCTACTGATGTAGAAGCCATCTTACTGATCAATACTTTAAAACCTATTGATCTGATGTCCTGGTTATGTCACATGGATGGAAATGGAAATCTGTATCATGGTTATAGCTAGATAGAAAAACCATGATCTGACAGAGCACTATGCAACGGCAGCTTAAGGGCTATGTTGTTTGCAGTTGGACGACTTAAAAAGCGAGACCATACGGTATCGGAGGACTCATCACACAATGTTATTCTAAATGAACTACATTGGGATGAAAACAGTTTATCATTCTGAACGGCTTATATTAGGCACACCTATTTTAGCACTATTTCCACCTCAAATCAATGGATGTTGTACAGATTCAGTATGGATCACAGTTGTAATCTGAAAACTGTTTCTTAGAAGGACTTGATGGCATAAATTGTAATTTCTGCCATTAATGGATGTGTATATATATATATATATATATATATATATATATATATATATATATATATATATATATATATATATATACCTTTAGTTTGCATGATATTCTAAGTAGAGATAATCATTTCAGGGTCCAGCTTTCATTTTTCGCCAGCTGATCATAATAATAGTAACAACAAATAATATTAATAACAAAAATAATAACAATAAATAATAACAACAATAATAATAACAATAAATAATAATAATAGCAATAAATAATAACAACAATAATAATAACAATTAATAATAATAATAATAACAATAACAATAATAATAATAATAATAATAATAATAATAATAACAGTGACATCAATATAGATCGCTTAATCTTTTTACAACAACATATAATCACATAACAATACTGAAAAATTATTTTAAAAAATCAAATCAATTATTGCACAAAATAACAACATCAAACTGTAAATGGGTCTACAAAATAGTTGAAAAGGCATAACATGTGTTTACAATAGAGTTTCAATCTATAAATAATGACTAATGGATGACTGTCAAATTTATTCTTGCTGGTGAAAAATATGTGTCTTGAGAGCACTCTTAAACATGATGATGGTTTCTTGGTGTCTGAGATCAAGAGCAGCATATTCCAAGTAGCAGGGCCCTGATAATGAAAGAACGTTTTCCATAGGACTTAGTTTTTGCCTTTGGAATGCTAAGAATGTGAATGTGAGATGATGAGTAAAAGCTTCGACCAGAACTGTACACATGGGTGATATCAGAGAGGTACTTCGGATCAGAGGCAGTCAATGAAATGTAACAGAGAGAAGAGATTTTGTGTCTGATACTACTGAAAACAGTAGCCAATGGAGTTTGTGAAGACGTGTGGTTGTATAAGCAGTTCATGGTGATCTAAGAATGGTCCTAGCTGTAGTGTTTTGGACATTTTGAAGTTTCTGTAGAAGATGCAGTGGCAGATCAGAAAGAGAAGTGTTAAAATAGCCAAATCTAGAGAGTACTAATGAACAACCAAGGGTTTTTGTGCCGTCATCTGTGAGAAGACTGCGAATAGTGCTGATGCGCCTCATTTCCAGGTATATTGTTCTGTAAGTGTTCGGGACATGCTGGTACAGTGCGAGAGGGAGGTATAAAAAATAATACTCAGATTTCAAAGTGATTGTCTAAATTTAATGGGAGTGTCACTGATATGAATTGATTCTGGTAAATGTTGGACTGATGAATTCTTTTGAATTCGTTCATTTGTAGCTTATTACACCTCATCCATGACTTAGAGTGATCGACGCACTTCTCTACGCTTTGGATAGTAGAAACAATTTCATTTGGGCATCTACATTTGTACAGTTGAGCGTCGTCAGCATTCATCTGGTGTGACACAGGCTGGCGATTTATAACAATTTACAGGGGCTGTGTATAAAGAATAATGAGAATCAGTCCAAAAACCAAACCCTGTGGGACACCTTAACAAAGATTATCTGGGCTGGAATGTTTACCATTTACTGAAACAATTTAGTTTCTTTCTGTTAGATATGACTTGAATCATGATAAAGCAGTATTGTGGATACCAAAAAGATGATGTGGACGGGGACGTAAGATATCATGGTCAATTGTATCACAGGCTGTGGATAAGTTGGGAAGCGTGAGAATTGAAATCTTACCATAATCCAAAGCAGACATATCATTATTAACGTTTAGGAGGACAGATTCAGTGCTGTGACAGGGGCGTTAATTCGACTGGAAATTATAGAAGTGATTGTGTTCATTTAAGTGAGATGCTGTTTGAGACAGAACAATTTTTTTCTAAGATTTTTGACATGAATGAGAGGCTTGAGACCGTGGATAGTTTTTCAAGGCACTGGGTATAAAGTGTTGGCTAACTGGTTCATAAAATTGATGAGTCTCAATCATGGCAACATTTCCTTGATAACATATACTTAAATCAATATATTTGCTTCACATCATTTCTTCTTAGTTAAATAACTGGATACTATTTTTCTTGGTATACATAAGGCACTTAACATTTATTTTGTTTCCAAATGTTTACCCCTTTCTCCATAAGAGTCAAGATACTTAATATTTTATCTTCTCTCTTTCATCAGTTCAAAAGTTGATAGGTTCTGTTAGCAAAAATGTATATTATTATGAAATTAAACTTAACAAACAATATGTTTTAACTTTTGAGATCTTATTGTAAAATAACAAAGACTTTTTCCACTCAAAAACAGAGCCATGGATGTTGCTACTGTTATATGAGTGCTTTCAACATGAAACATGAAACCTCTTTCTTCTTCATCAAAATTAAGCCACCTGTACTTCTCTATCTATTTTGACAGAAACTCATTTTTACACGAGTCCCTTTCATTTTTTTCAAAGTCAGTAACTTATCAGCATTTCCTTTTTTCACAAGCCACTATATAGATTAAAATGTCTTCCCGTAACTTGTCTATTTCTTGCCTGTTTCTATACTCCCGTTTGAATCCTCTTGGAATGGCTCGACATGAGGTAAGATTCAGATAATGTAGATCGTTACAAAGGTTTAGGATTGATCTGAAATGATACATTTAGAAAATTGCCAACTATTTCTTTCTTTATTTCTCTTCCATTTTAAATGTAAGCATGGAAATGAGATCTTAAATTGATGCTTGCAGCAACCTACATGCTCTTGTTATGTCTATCTATATTCTTCATATCTCTTGCTACACCATTGTGTTTATATTATGTATAATTTTGTTATTGACTGTAAATTGTAATAATCATCTTTAATCAAGATTTTAGATAGCTAATTGTTTGTATTTGGGTATAAAATTCTATATTAAGACATTACTAATGTATATTACATATGATCTATAAATACATCTTTTATGTTTCTTATAATAAAACCTGTTGAAAACTTTGGGTTAATGGGGATGGTGGGGTTGAGTCAGGTGGCTTCTTAAATGAATTAAGCTATTTCCCATTGGATCGGTTAGGTCACATGAATAGGTATTTTGAAACATTAGATAGTAGTAATATCTGTCACGTGGGTATATTGCGAAATATGGTCATAATAGATTCTTGAAAGTGTATGCATGGAGAGAACTGAGCATTCAGATTCATTCCTATTTTGGAGTCAGTCTAATTTCTTGTGTTCTTATTGTGACATCCAATCTGCAGACGTATTTCATGTTGTATTAAGGTATTATTTAAGAAGACGAACATGTGTTTGGATTATTCAGTGGAAATATAGAGTGCCCATTGGACAATAATATTATTTTGGGACTATTTCAGATCATTCAAAGGAGTTCTGGACAACACCATTTTGACACTTTTCGATTCTTGGTGGACCAGTACATTTCCGATCTGAAATTTATATGGAACATTTCATTAATGTGGACTTTAGCAGAACTTTTTAGAATCATTTTTGATTCTATTCGTAATACTATAAGTTCTTCTAAAAGTTTAGTTTAATACCATTGATAATTAAATTATTATTTAAGTTTTACAAAACTATTTGTTTTTGCTTCTTTCTGTTACTTAGTTTATGACCATAGAGTCGAAACAGCCCTGTATATTGTTATGAACATTTAATTGTATCGTTTTTATGTTTTCTCCATGATTATATGTTATATATAACTGTATTTAGTGCTTGACCTTGTGTAAAATCAAGCTCACTGTGTACCTGACTAGGGATACTGGTTTGTAACGAACATCATAACACATACCAAATATTTTCTCTATGACAGAGTATTTTCAAACAATGATAATTGCGACTTAGGTCAAATAGAATGCAATATAATCTTGTTTACATTGGTGTTATTTATTCTTCCTTCAGCATCTTAGGCAGAATCATTCTTATTATTATGTTCAGTATTTGGATGGGTGAATTAATTTATTCAGATTTTTATTCACTGAAAACAGAAAGTGCCCATCAATAATATTCTTGGACTGGGACATTAATCTATAATCATAGTGAATTCAAACAAGAACATGTTTGGATTTTATGTTATTGTGATACATAAAAAGACTGCTAGCACATTGCCACACTAAGACCACTGGCATATTAGCGTATTCGAGACTACAGGCATATCAACACATTCAATGTTGGACCTTTTTTGGAATACCACTGGAATTCAGTTGGAAATTTATACATTTACATACATTAGGACTGGTGATAAATCTTTTATGACTATTTGGAATTTAATTTGCATTACTGTAAGACCTTTTAAATTTTCATTTTGTATTCTTGGGAAATTAATCATTTGTTGAAATTTACAAAACTTGTTAGTTTTCCTTCATTTCTGTCACTATGTTTAATACCACTGAGACGTAACAATATGCATATCGCATTAAGAACAAAACCTTAAGTTCATGATATAGCATTAGAAAGTTCAGAAAATATTTCCGCTTCCCCTCCCTCCTAAACATCCCAATTCTTCCTTTCATACTAATTTCTCGTGAACTTCATAGCTCAAAATTTTTCAAATATTTTTCCATTTATCCTTCCTAATGGACAGCTACGGACTGAGACAATCAATATCCTTTACACACAACAAATATATGTGACTACGGAGCAGAAAGTGCACTAGTTGGAACTATTTCAAAAAATTTGGAATGAAACTTTTGTTCTGTTTAATTTCTCCATACCACAGAAAAACAAAAATACCAGTTGTCTATGTTTGTCATCTCTATACTATATGATACTATGACAATGAAGTAACAAAACATATGAAAGTTTTGATAGAAAAAAAAGTACGATTATCTGAAACCAAACTCTGTTAATATTATTAAATACCTGCATGATTTCATGTACAATACTCACTGGACTGGCAACTGGTTGACAAGTGTTCTGGCAATATTCAGTCTCTGTAGAGGGGAAGCACCTTCACCTTGTGTAATGGCATACAGGGCAGGGTCAATGATTTCATCATCGAAACTGTTATTGGAAAGATCCACTTCCAAAAGACTATGCTTCCACTATATTGGCAAGAAGACAACAGGGATTAGTAGGCTTGGTACTGATAATACATAGTCTATAACGTTTAATCATTTGCTGGAACTTGAATGAAACGGATATTTCAATAAAACTAACGAAAGGTGGGCATTTAATATTACCATTTAACAGAAGCGCCTAATAAGATGAGGTTTGATTAGCATTAGGTCAGCCTTATTTTGGGACACAATATACAGAGTCTGCAAAGAAATTCTGATTACATAACAGCAGGTTTTGGTACGTTTCACCTTACGTGGTTTGCTATAGTACATTCAAATAATTGTTGGATCACATGGATAAGGGAAGTTTCCCTGTACATGGTTTGCTATAGAATATTAACATCTGAAACACAGATTAAGAACCTGAAGACTAAAACAGGATTCCAGTTCTTGTTTTAGAATTCATGCAAATTTGACAAAAAGTCCAAGTGGGTATAAAATCATTCGCCTGTCTTATATCTATCTAATGGCCAAATGCAGGAGCAGTTGTTGAAGAAATCTGAATCAGATTGATGCCTTCTGTTAACATTTCTTCCAATGATGTTGATCAAATATGTAAAGACATTAAATGTTTCAAGGTTTGTCTAGTTCTTGCATCTTCATTCATATCTGAAGGCAGGTGCTGAAGAGCTTTTATTTGGAAGGACGCGTGCTGTCCAAGTTGGTACATGTCTGTAGAGCAGCTTTATTGACATAAAGCTGGATTAATGTTTATCTTTGTTTAGGAATGGTGGCCATATTTGTTGTTGGGTTGGTGACACATTTGATGGTCGATTGGCATAATTTGTATAATTTGTATTAAAAAAAAGAAAGCTCTTAATGTCAGGATATTTTTTTTTTTTACTAAATTTGATCAAGTTCTTACTGGTGGTTTTTGAGAATATACATTTCACTATTTTTCTACGCCTAGTAACAGCTGTCGTGGTTAATGGCAGCCTGTCATCATTTGTTCACACGTGAAAGTCAATTAAAACGAGAATGCTTTATGACAAACTTTGTTGAATTCTTCTTGTGTACACTATTTAACAAGATATCATTTAAAGTTTCTTTCTATTTTAAATGGTGGCAAATTTTGTTGAGCAGTTTTTGAGATGTCATTTAAAGTTTTTAATCTTTTTAGTAACATCATCTAAATGTCATAGTAGAGCAGCATCATGTATATAAATTTGAAAGACCTTTATGTCATGATGTTTCACATCGATTCTAATTAAACTCTGCTCTTGCAAAGAACCCATTTAAAGTTGCTTCTAAAACCACCTATATTTACTGGTAGATTAGCATCATTTGAACCCATGAAGTCAATGGACACCCGCCGAGTTATTGTATAAGTGGAAAAAAATATCTATCAATTTCTCTCAGGTATCTCTGTGTTGAAATTAAATACTTCACAACTATTCAGAGTGAATAGAAAGTTGGAAGCAAGCATTTCAGGCAAACATTTCATATTTAGCTGGAAGTTTAGAGTAAATACGTGTCTCCTGACACTGTCCTATTCTCTTACTGGATCACACTTCTAGCAAAATTGTACTCCAATTTCAGGTCAGCCATTTGTAATGTGCTTCAGTACGGACACAAGACATCTTCACAAGAAAAGCATAGTATAGTGGAAAAAGACATGCACGTGACATCATTGATTTTGATGACAATTGGTTTTTGAGAAGGATACTATTGATATTTACTGCATAGTAAGAGTAGTTTTACGGCCGATAAGATATGATTTTGTGATGTACAATGAACATATTATTCCCAGACTTTGGTCTACTTTTTACCATAATTGCAAAATCATTGTGATCTGACAATTGTTAGTATTGTTCAAGGCTTATAAAATGGGTTAAATCTATTAAAGGAAAAGGCATCAATGTAAAACTTGATGGATAAATACGTGGATAGTAATCCAAAGTTCGTGCATGAGAGAGAGAGAGAGAGAGAGAGAGAGAGAGAGAGAGAGAGAGAGAGAACAGTGATGTCACAGATGCAACTGAGATAAAGCTATTTTTTTAACAATCTAATTTATGCAGTAAATTAATAATAAACTGAGGTAGAGGTTGTGGTTGTTTGGAACATTTACAACCAACAGCAATTTGTGCACAACGGTTGAGTACTAGTAAAGACCATCAGTCCAGACATACTGAAGTACCATCTAGTGGGTCAGCAAGGTAGCCTATTTACAGATTTAGCTAGAAGCTAGCTTGCTGTGAATGGCTACTTGAGTGTTACTTTTCCAAATATGGGAGCTCATTGCAATCTAATTTTCATGAGAAAAGTGTACTTAGCAGATGGTTAGCCAGTAACCAGCAGCTAGTTAGGTTCTACAGTTAGCAGAAAGTATATATTTTTGTGTCCGTTGTAATGCTGCCTGCGATTGCTATTTTGCTGTCATTTCTTAGAACTTGGCCATATTGTCACTAATATTCTCAAAATTGTTCCTCAAATTGAGATTCTTGCTTACTTTGCTTATGATTCCACTAATAACATCAACATTTTTATTAGAGGTAGAGAGAGTGGACAGGAAGCTAAATCATTTTTGAACTTTAAGGTGTATTCTGGGAAACCTTTATAATCCTAAAAAGAGCAGATGCATTCCCCAAATTTGACCAAATTCTTAACACTTTCTTAGGGATACGGCGAATTTTTTTTTAAAGAATCTTCAATTGTTTGAAAAATATACTAGTCCCTGATATGTGCTAAAATTTCAGAGAGAAAGTTATTGTTAATAACCAAACGAAGAGAAAAATAATTAAAAGTCAATTTGATGAGAAAATTTTGAGATATTTAGTGAATCTGGGGCCTGTGGTCTAAAATCTCACTATACCTCCCCGTTTGTTTGTACCCCCTACATATTGTCAGGGTCCCACCTGGGCATAATCAGGTTTGAGATTATAAATCAATAAATGAACTAAGTTCTGTGCATCTTTCATCTCATTTCTGCTTTTCGTCTTTTAAATTGGTAGAGGATTACAAACAAGCGGGGAGGTATATTCAGACTATAACATTCGTCCATGTGTTGATGCATTCGCCCTATATCTGACTTACAAAAGCTTTAAATTTGTTGACAAAGATGGCAAAGCCCTCGGTGCCAAAATGATGACACCTTTTTCTCACCATGCTCATGCACGCAAAACATGTAATGCTGCTAGTGGTGGTGATGGTGGCGGTTGTGATATTGGTGGAAATGATGATGAAAATGACAATCAGTACCTTTTTCATTAGGTCCTGTAGCTTTTTAAACCGGGCTACAGCACAATTACTCATATACAGTCTTTCGAGACCCTCAATGGGAAGCTCTGATAAGGACACAATACAGCTGTCCTGAGTGTTGCCACGGATATCTAACAGTTTGAGTTTGGAAGATGTCTTGAGTATTCTGAAACAGAAAAAGCAAGAGGCCCAAGTGGACTTCTGATCACACACTTGGATGACATATATCAACAAAAATATGGATTAACATAATGCCTACTAACATTCAATACTTCTAAAACGTTTAATTAAAGGCAGTTGTACTTGATGTTAAATCAGCATCATCTTTTCTAGGATGCTTCCTGTAAACCTTGGTCAACTTCTTTTTAGAAGACGTCATATAATGATGTTCTTTTTTTGCGTTAATATTGTATTAAAAACTAACATGATAGTTTGGAAACTTCGTATCAATACAAAGAAGTGAAATTGAAACACACAGTTTGTGAATTTTTACATACACACGACCTTAAACTCAAATGTTTCTTTACCTAGCTATCTTCATACAAAACCCTTAAACTTGAGCAAACTTTAACCTGAGACTTTTCTCAGTCAATTGCAAATAATTGTGTAAAATTCAGTAAAAGCAAAGGATTGAGTAAAGTCACGCACATGCCATTTAACACACAGAAGGACCATTCCATGCAAACTAACCCAGAGGTCCCCTGCTAACCATCTCCGATTCCCATGAAATTTTTTGTAGGTGTACATCTGTGTAAAATTTCAGTAAACAAATTACTTATTAAATGACCGATTAAAGTGAGTAGGGGTACAATAGTTTTTTCACTTACAAATTCATTGGCCTACAACAGATTGTTCTCGATTGCTTGTAAATCTTATATTGTAAAGGTATCAGTCTGAAATTTACTATACTACATATTTTAATCTGATCTCACATTGTTAATATCTCAGAAATTTATAGCGCTATATACCCCTAATGTTGGCCTTTTGTTCATTATGTATTGTTTCCTTCAGATGTTAAGGTGGCACTATCACGTACACGAAATATGATTTTATCTGAAAACTATACCTACAGGGGATTGAATTAAAGTAATCTCATCTGAATCAGTTCATCATTAAGCTTGACTCAGACATGAGACAAATCACAAAACGCGAAAAATTGTGCCATCATAATAGGTGGTTTGAACATGTGGGCAATTACCTAGCATAATGTGTCTCAGTATTTTCACCTTCAAATCATTTGGTGTTTTACAACCTATTCCAAGCTAACATGAAAATCAGCATAAATAGTACCGTAACAAGGAAACAACCCTCGTATATGTTTTCAAGTTATTAGGTTCTTTCTCTTTTAATCACTAGCCTACATAGTATAAAGGACGGTACATATTAATTAAATGGTTACAAAACATACACACAACATACTTATAGTTTTATTTGTCCAGTCCCTAGGCTACATTTGCTCATTGATTCTATTCACATTACAGTCTTCATTGGAATGCAATGAACTTGTATCAGCTCACCTCTGCGTCATATGCCATCTCAACGTATCCGTCTCTAACAATTGATCTCTATTTGCTACTAACAGAAACCTCCGTGTGATAAATAGAACTCAGATAATGCATTACATCCAAGCAGACCTAACAACTTTGTTACCTCCTACAGAAGTATAACATGGTAAGTACTTGCATTTAGTTCTTGACAAATATGCCTCAGCAACCATGTGCAGAGTATCAATTCAAAAGTGTCCTCGATGGTATAGTAGTGTTAAGGACCAGCTTCACAATTCTAAAAGAGAATGCCGTAATGCTAAGAGGATTTGACTTTCCACCAGCCTCAATATTCGTAAGCAGTTTTATGAAGGTGCTAAGAAGAATAACCCAAACATAGTTCATGGAGCAATATCAGCCTACTAGAGTACTAAGATCACTGAAAGTTTCAGCTGCAAAGAGCCCTTCGAGATTACATCACTTCCAGCGACTATCTCCCTGGTCGACCTTCCAGAACGGTTTATAAATTTTTTCTGTGACAAAGTACAATAAATTAGAGATAAGCTTGACAACACAATTTCATCTGACTTATTGTCACGATGCAGTTGTGATTCAAGATGTCAACGGCAACCTTTAACAGCATTTCAACCTGTCTCTATTGGTTGTGTACATGCAATTGCGATGAAGAGCACCCTAGATAATGTGAACTCAATCTGACTGAGACAACACTGCTGCTTAAGTGCTTAGATTCAATCAATATTGTCTTCACTAACCGACGTTATCAATACTTCTCTCTCATCTGGGGAATTCCCATCATTATTAATAACTGCCATTGTAAAGCCTCGGTTGAAGAAACTGACGCTTGACCATAATTATTTAACCTACCACTCATGTAAAAAAATCTTAGAAAATGTTGTTTTTCCATCTCATCTGAATTCTAGGAGTCACTTTAGCATGCAGAATCCGCATATTGCACTCGCCATAGTACTGAAATTGTCCTTCTGAGGGTAGCTAATGACCTTCTATCTGCTTTGGATATCAGAAAGATTACAGTCCTCAGCCTCCTTGGCTCATCTGTGCCATCAGACACAATAGGCTATGATTCATTACTTCACCTTCTCCAGAAAGTATTTAGTATTCCTGGTACATTCTTAAAATGGTTCACGTCCTACTTAGTCAAGAGGACACAAATTGTGTCCTTAAATAGAAAATACTCCACACCAGTTAGTCTTTGTTCTGGTGTTCCACAAAGGTCTGTTCTGTGCCCGGATATCTTCATTCTATACATTTCAGTCGCTCACATGTGTCACATATCGATATATGTTGCCTCACCAATTGTATGCTGATGACACTCAAATATAAACATCTAGCTGCCCAAATGAAGTTGAGGCTACCATGCAAGGCGTGGAGAAATGCATTTTAGATATCAAGTCATGGGTGGCATGTAACAAGCTGCAGATCACTGACAATAAAACAGAAACCACCCTGATCATTATGCAAAGACGTTTTCATTCACATCCTTCACCTCAAGCAATAAATATCAGCAATATCATCATTAAATTCAAACAGTCATTATGTCACTCGGTGACACTCTCGACAGTACTCTCATTACATCAATATGTCATGAACATAATCAAGGCTGCGCATATCTGGACCTGAGACGCGTCGGTTCCATTCCACTGAAGAAGGTGTGTTCCTTAGTACTTTCAAGACTAGGCTAATGTAATTCACTCTTGTCTGGCGCATCTCAGTATCTACTGCAGAAACTTCATAACGTTCAAAACACAGCTGCTCGGATTATCTTTGGGCACGAAGAACTGAGCATACCTCCCCTCTGCTCTCCAGCCTCCAACGGCTACCCGTTAAATCAAGAATGAACCACACAATCTGTTCATTATACTGCATTTTGTTGATTGGTTTCAGTCCAAAATACCAATCTGGCCTCACCTAAGTGTAGACCCTCTCTAGAAACATACACTCCTCATCTGACATATTCTCATTGTTCCAGCTGTTAAAAAGAAATCATGTGGACAACGTTCTTTTGCGTACCAGGGCCCAGCTAAGTGGAACAAATTGCCCTTTGGTACTATACACAGGTACACTGTGATCTCAGTCAAGAGTGCTTTTAAAAGTCACCTTTTTATGACTAAACGAACAGACTTAACGACTTGATAATGTTTACTACTTTAATTATTTTCAGCACGTTTTTTGTTTTGTAATTTCATGATTTGTTTTTGTAATGTGCTTTTATGTGCTACCTAATATAGTAAAGTGTTTAGAGCTTCTAAAGATTAGTCACTGTAGTAAGTCCACATTATTATTATTATTATTATTATTATTATCATTATTATTATTATTATTAAGCTTTTCTAACATACACTAAACATTTCGT
The DNA here is from genome assembly GCA_016617855.1 of Megalonaias nervosa. Taxonomy (NCBI): domain Eukaryota; kingdom Metazoa; phylum Mollusca; class Bivalvia; order Unionida; family Unionidae; genus Megalonaias; species Megalonaias nervosa. Next base: position 19,294 of record JAECUM010016103.1, read on the forward strand.
GAATTTTCACTTTATGGAGATATTGCATCGCCTTCTAAGAGGACAGCATAATAGGAATCATTTGCTGGGAATATTGACGGAAAAACATCTTTCTGTCTATATAGTATATAGACAAAGGGAATCAGTTCTTACAGGTTATCTCTCCTTTCTACCAGCTTTTACTTGACCAAGACCTTAAAGGATCCTCGCAATGCGGGGAAGGGTGGGAGGGATTATATGTAATGTAATCAGAGAAGAATTATATGAGAAACACAATTTCCCAAAACATTTGCTCTCTCCTGCAAATACATTACCTGATCACATTTCACTAGGAAAATAGGAAAAAGGAGGAGGAAATACTGAGCATTCTACCTCTACCTGAGTTACTCAGAAGGGTCATGCCTGCATTACTAATGGATTATTCTCCTAATGTTAGTTTTGCACAAAATATGTGAGACGATCCTTAGGAGATTCTGCACTAATTTGTGCTCACGTTAAGGTTTTTCCCAGGCGAATCAAACGAAAGTAGCCAATACCGCCTGGTTACAAAAGTTGTGCTATCAGAAGCGGGAAGTAGTTACTGTCTGTGCAGCGATCCATTGGCCTAAACGGGTTCAGCTCGCTTTTTTGCGAGGACATATCAAGCAGGTACAATCAGGAGAAAGTAGACTAGGCATGCCATCTAACTAATTCCACTATGTCCCGAATGGCGACATTGCGTTTCAGTGCCAGGCTCGTGGAAATTGCACGTATTCCTTGAGCCGAAATTTTCATGAGGCGTACCTGTTCCGAGAGAAGTTAGTGTCTACCGACTTTATAACTCTCTTTATCCAAGCGGCTAACGTTTGTGGTGCATTATCTTGCTTTCCGGACTTCAGGGACACAGCGAGTATTCTTGGTACGCCTCAGATGATATCCGAGGGTACAGGGTCTTGGAGCGTTGCCTCTCTCGACATATCAATGAAAGAGAATTGGCGAATATTTATTTATTTGTTGCCACCTGTTTTTGGTAATGAAACGAGCTTCTGTCATTAGGATAACGGATCCGTCGGGACAGAACTGCATGTAGTTCGGGTCCATGGAAAAGGTATGTAGCTCACTGACACTGCCTACTGAAGCAAGCGCTGTCAGAAAGTAGCTCTTGTATCATAGCTGATTTATGGACGTCGCACTCAAACTTGGATGAGTTAAGCTATGTCAACACCAAGGAAACATCCATTTTGGGAATAACGTGCTTGAGCATGTTCTAGATAGATTAAAATTGGATATAAAGTCGGAAAGTCCTTGTGTCGTATCGTATCGTCTGATGTTTGGAAGTCTGAGATCATGGGCTGGTATCCCTTTATGGTGTTGGGGCTAACTTCTTGACTTCAAAGAGAAAGATAAAGGCGCTGGCCAGTTGAGGAATAGAGGCAGAAAGTGGTGTGATGTCATTGATGTGACACCAGTCGTTAAAACTCTTTGTTTCCCTTCTTATGCCTTCCGAGTGGAAGCCATTCTAGCTGTTAAGATCCTCTCCACATTTAAATATTCAAACTTCTTTTCATGCAAGGCGTACCTAACAAGATCCAGGCGTGAAGAAGGATATTTTTCTGGACGTGGAAAGAACACTGACAATCTGGGCTGCTTCAGCAGGATGCGAGTCGCCATGACTTTCCCGTGTACGTCTGTTGCGATGGAAGTATGATCGTTGATATAGGATTTGTCCCATCATATAGAGACAAACAGAATTATCTGGCAGATTGTGTCCGTTATCTTTTGGAATACTTTGGTATCAGGACGAATGGAGCGAAGGCATAAGCCCACATTCCCGCCCAGCTGACTGATAGTGCATCGACGGCCCATTTTTCTGGGTCAAGAAATGGGGAGATAAATGTGGGCAATTGTTGTTCCACCCTCTTGAGAAAAGATCTATCATCATGTGGCCCTGTAGGGCACAAACTCGACTGAATGTGGATGGATATAGAGACCACTCTGTGAGCAGTAGTTGTTCTCCTAGACAGTTAGTCGACTAAAACGTTGAGCCGCAGTGTGATGTTTCGAACCTTAATATTTATCTTGTATTGGGCACACCACCGAAGGTAATATATACCGTTAAACGATGGTCCGGTAATTTTGTCCCTCCTTGTTTGACAACGTACCTGACCACCACCGAATTGTCTGAAAGTATTAGGACTTTATGTCTGCACATTTCTAGAAAGCTAACGTGAACAGCCATCTATTGACACGTCCACTTGCCACTAACTATCGTAATATCCGGTGGCAAGTGTGCTCTCCAACCAGACAGATTGGCATCTGTACAAATCGTGATTTCTGATTGTGGGTTTTCAATGGGTATTCCTTCTGTCCTTTCCTGTCACTGGAGAAAGAAGGTTTTCATGCAGGTAGATATCAAATTAATTTTACCTAGTTTGGCCTGTGAAGGTCTCAACGGGGATAGAAGGGCCATTTGTAATGGGCGCGTGTAAAGGAGGCCAATGTGTACCAAATCTGCTGCTACGCTGAACAGGCCGAGAAGCTGAAGAAACTCCCTCGCTTTGTTTTAAATCCTCTTCGACGCATGAACGATAGTTTAGAGGGAGACGTACAAAACTGAGGTGTGTAAGGAATTCCATACCGAGAAGGATACAGTGCTGAGAATGAATAAGGTCCTACTTTTGCGCTTATGATCTAGTTTGATGGCAAGAAGGTTGTTGATATAATGGATCAAAATCGAACTTACCCAGCGTTTTGGAAGCAAGTAGTCCAGGAGGTACGCCGCTGTCACTGTGAAGGAGGTCGTTCTAAACCTTAGATTACACTGTCTAATGTTTTTGTGAAGGCTTAAGGGCTTGGGTTGAGGCCTAACGGGAAAACAGATGATAGATATACTGTGCCCCCATAGTCGAAGAGGGGATATATGCGCGACGTCTTAAGGATTGGAATATGAAAATATGAGTCAGACAGGCCTAACCTGGTTGCGTAGTTTCGAGTGAAAGACAGACGGACATCACCTACTCGATCTTGAATTTCAAGGCCCAAATGAATTGGCTGTGCCTGCTGAGGTCGATCACGGTCTCAATATGCCGTTGGACTTCGTCGCCATAAACAGTCTGAAGTAGAATCGTTGAATGTACGACTTTCCTACAACTTCTACAGCCCGCTTGATGAGTAAAAGATTTATCGACTTCTATAGCTGCCTTAAAGCTGAATTTCGTCAGTTTCCTTGTCGGATTTGATGATTTAGGCATTTCCATTTCATCCCCTTTGTCAAGCTAGGGATTGTCTACATCTTGTACACCTTGGATCTATGAATAGAGCATTCCATATGGCAAGTATGATGCCGTGTAGTCGACATACATTATTGTTTCCATAGGATATGCCGTTAAGAATTATATGGTTATTTATTATATGCTCATTTTTGTCTCCGTTATTTTTACATTGTCAGACTCGTACAATTTTTACAATATTTTGCACACCTTCATATTGCACTCACCTGCACGACACGTGTGCTCAATGGTGTAAACAAATCATGTACACTATTGTAGTAGACGCTTTACGTTTTGGTTGATTACATTTGTTTCTGAATGAACTAAAGCAGATGTTTAGTGGATTGCCAATACCAGCTGCTTTGCAATGTTCAGCGTAAACTATTTTGATACAATGCTTCGGATTTAGGCTTGCGATAGACGCCAGGCAGGTCATAAAATTGCTGGGTCCCTACAAATAACATGCAAGTAACAAGGCATAAATGTGCCTTCTTTAGCTGGTAATAAGAATGGCAAAAATATACTTCAAGTTTTACATCCTGAATTTCCTCAAAATGTACTTTCTTAGTTCTGCAAATCCGAATTATATTGGCTATGTCATGGGTTCCAAAGGTTGATTATGCATTTCAAAATTGTACTGTAATTTCGACTACATTCCAATTGCAATAACATCCTCCTTACTGCACTCAAAATTAAATGAACAGTATATTCCATAGCGTCTTTTTGATAATTACAATTGAATGACTTCTCATTTTTCCTCACATTATAATTCCATACATTCTGCAAATCCAAATTACACGAGCCATGTCATGGGTACTAAAGCTTGATTACACATTTCGAAGTTCTACTGTAATATAGACTATATTCCAAGTGCATTTTCTTTCGAACGTGATGTCTAGAGCACGACTAAGTTCAAATTTATTTGGGCGGAGTTATGTGCGCATTAATAATGTTGTTTATGTGTACTGATGAATCTGCACTTGTGTATTTTGTTTGGAATACAGAATATGTTCAGTTACTTTGCTTCTTGTAGTTTAGTTTTGTTATATAATTAAGCCTTAGGTAGAATATGAAAATGAGCATATAATAAAAAGGTTACTGCATTTGTATGGAAAAATATGAACTCGTTTTGTTGGATGGATATACTGTACTCCCAAGGTCGTGCAGTATATACATCCGAAAAACTCTTTCATATTTTCCCGTACAAATGCAGCAACCTATAAATATAAGAATGTCGGTTCGGCGCGGCTGGTTCTGCTGGGCCGGATGGTTCTAAGAATAAAGTCGGTTAACTCTGAAGCGGTGCATTAATGTTTGGTCCGGCTGATCGGCTTCACTGTGCTGTGTTTTTGGCGTAAGATACAATTGCTTTCGGAATGTTTGGAGAGCCAGCCGGTTCACCAGTCCGAGATAAGCAACCCGTGACCAATGTAGCCGAACATTGCACGTTTGAACGGCTGGAACTGTTGGTCGAGAGTCGGAACAGCAGATCACTGAAGATAAATGCCATGATGGTCGGATGGTATGGCCGGACAGGCGTCCATATGTCGTACACGTCAAATTGATGGTTGTTCGGTCCGGCCGGTTTTGCTTCCGTATGGGTCTAATAATACACCGTCACATTCGGAAGAAAATTGTTGTGTACGGACGGAGTACGGGATATTGCATATTCACGCCTTACGGGCGGAAATATGTACGATTCTGTACCATCAGTCCTCATAGGCGAGGTGATATCTGACTTCGAACTGTCACACCTCGTGGGAGGAGCTGAAGGCTGATCCCCAATGGGATTCTGAAATTCCTGTTCTGATAGATCGGTTAGGTGGGTTCTTAGAAAAGTGAAGTTATTTCTCATTAGATGGGTTCTTTTACGATGTGGATATTTGAAACATGTCACGTAACAAATAGGAGTAAAATGCGTTTAACCCATTATGATTGTATATATGTGGGTTGGGCTGGATAGTTAGTTCATACTTATTTCTTGTGTTTAGATATTATTTGCAAGGAATTAGTTGTATGAATTATTCATAAAAATTACAAAGTGCTAATCTGCTCTGGATACATATATTATCTACAGTAATTGGCCAATGAATCTGTAATTTAATTACTCGTTATTGTAAACGTGCAAACGTTTGCAGAGCAACATTTTCAAATATCCAAGTTTAAATAAACTTCAAATGCAGTGTTCATCTCTACAAGCAACTAACAGAACCTTAAACACAAGCTTTAACTTGTAGTCTACCTTAAATACAAACTTTAATCTCAAACTTGTCATCATAAATTGTGAGAAAAAAAATCTGTAATTTAAAAACTGAGTAGCAAAGTTTACAATGGTCAGGCATCTGCTAATGAACGCACAGAGTGAAACTAAAACGAATAATTACATCTTTTGAGCTGTAATCAATACATGCTATCTAAATCTGTTGATGATACCTGGGTCATAGTATAAGCTCTCTATTAGTTTGTGAAGGGTAGCTAAATTTGGCTTGACGCATACTGTGGTAAATTTTATATAGACATATAGAAGAATCAAACTCACCCATTATACGGCAAATTCTAATTCATGAACTTTGCATTTGACTTGGACGTTAATAGAAAACAGCATTTGAGGAATGACAGAACCCGGGTTTGGCAATCGATCAATGACAGAATGTGTGATTGAGCTCGGAATCATCAGCTCACTTCTGATACAGCACACATGATGATACGCAACGTCCTATGCACAATATGCATTGAGGATACAAATGTAATGCCATTTTAAGCATGTTCGCATGTAAATTGTTTGTTTTTTATGCCGAACTCAGATCATATTACGCCAAAATTTTCCATTCACCAAGGATATGGGAAAATACCTTTACTTGTACAGGCAATGAAAACTAAGACCAAGGTACGTAGCTACACACAGTCTATTTAGTCAACTTCCCAAGGTGTGTGACTGGTTGATTCATAAGGACAAAAGCGATTGAATTGATTTGTTCTGTTTATTGAACGTACGTTTTATGACAATAATAGTGTCTGTTTGATTTTTAAAAGAAAATTCATCGACATGATACATTTAAGAATAAATATCGGCTACCATGTTGGCATGTAATTCCAATCTATATCCATCTATTGGTATACCAGTCCAACTATACTGTGAAATGTCATATTTGACCAAGCTGTATCAACTTAAGCTGAATTGGGGCAAACATTTAGTTGAATGTGGTACAGCGTCATCAAATTATAGATGGCGTGTACCTTCATCAGTCGAAAGACATTTTTCTATTACCATCTAAAATGAATGCCGAAGTTGCTAATTTATATTAACCCCAATCGTATGATATTTACCTGTTAAGACAGTTGTCTGTGCTACCTATACTGATGTGCACAGTTCCTGTGCTGCTATAAGCAATACTCAGCTCTTGTAGATGCGGAAAACCTCCCGACTGTGCCTTGACAAAAAATAAAGAAAAACATATGTTGGAAAAAGGAGTACAAAACTTTTGCAGAACACTATGAAATCTGCTTATAGGAGTCAGGTATTCTCCAGCGAAAACCCCTAAATAATATTGCTTATGCAAACAAATCCCATTTCAAATGCACAGAAGACACTTCTATTCTTACTTTACCCTAAAGAAATTATGTCATAATAATCTTGTAAGACTGGATATTCAAGTAGCAGATTAACATTTTGTAGCATAATAATGTGCAGGTATTGTGTTTAAACTAATACAATTCATCAGCCTTTTTATACCACAGAATTTGAGATAAAACTGTTTTGATTATTTCTATGAGAAATTATTAACACATCCATGTGCTAACATTAACTTTCCAAAATACCTCCATATCAAGAACGGCTGTCCTCCTCTTTGACTCGGATGTAGAAAATTATACTGTACCTGCTCTTCCTGTGAACATTCGTTGGCTATAAATGGAGAGTTGGACAATCTGAGTATCTCAAGTTTTGGACAACCAGCTTGGAATTTTTCTATATTAAAAGCCATGTTGTTATTGGAAAACTGAGCATTGGAAATGTCCAGCAACCCCAGATTGGGACATTTTTTCTGTGAAAGTAAAAATATAATTATTGATTACAAAGTACATATGTCCGCATCGATATTGTGTCTGGTCATCCCTTTACCGAAGATCAATGGGTCGCCTTCTGATAAGGCCCCAATCACAAGCGGCCACCTCTACACCGAAATGTTTTCTCAGCACCGAAGAGTTTGTGTTTAAAAGTACCCCTGTGAGCAGCCATCCGTCTGATGGGCATGAAGCTATCATTTTAGTGCAAAAATGTAAAATCTGCCCCTCACAAGTGGTCAGATTTTGTTTTAACACATGTCCAGATCCAATATTTAATTCATATGGTAAGTTAAGTAATCAGATTATCTTTACCGATGTCTATTTCCCAATGTCAGGTTTGTATTGCTAAAATAAGTGTTGGCTAAAGTACGTTAGAGCAAGTACAGCTACAGTTAATATAATATCGTTAACTATAAATGCTCACGTTTACGGGAAATGGGCGCATGTTATGATAGAGTTTTTGACTTAACACATCTGTTAAGTCTTTGTCTTTAACCTAGCCCTTACGGAAAGATCTATTCTCACTAATAAGGAAAGCATGCATTACTTATAAGGAACTTATAAGTTACTTATACTATGAATGTGCAATGAATTATGTGAAAAATCAGTCTGCATAAGTACAGCATAAGTGAAATATTATTGATTCATGCATCCCCAACATTTCACTTGTACGTGAAATACAGGTCACTTACAGGTGAAATAAGCCATCTGTGTTAACGATTGATTTGTTTAAATAAAGCAGGGGTGATTTAGACAGAAATATGTTGCTTTTATAAGTATTGGTGAGCTAAGTTTAAGACTCTGTCATTGTCTACTTTACAGTTTACTGAAAAATATAAACGAAGTCCAATAACGGTTCTACAATGGATTTTTTTAATAAGTTCATAGCTCCCCAAAAGATGTCTTAATTTTAACAAGATCTTTATCAATATAAACATAATTTCTGCATCTGGTATTTAAAATGCTTTAAGATTTTTTTTAAAAAAATTGAGCGAAGAATTTCAACATTGACGTACCTTAGGTATCAGAATTAAAGTCTGTACATGTGTGTAATCAGGGGCATGTATATGTATGTACATAATGCAAGATAGTCATGAAGATGTGAATGGTCCGGCAATCTCACCTACAATGTGCAGCTGAGCCGAGAAAATGGCACTTTGTTGTTCTAAGAAAAATTATTACAAACAATGTACTAGTAAACCAACAAAAATACAATATACCAAAGTTCATGATATCCAGATACAGTATTTCTTTCAAAATAAGTGCAGGCACTTGCCACTTAAACTTTTTACAAAGTATAAGTGTGAGCGGGCGCGAATAATTGTTTTTTATCTGAAAACCCGGGTTTAAAAAAATAATTATAAATCTGTTATTTGTGATCTTATAAATGTTTCTTTTCTTATCAGACCTTTTCTATCTGCCACTGTTTTTGTTAATGTAAATGCTTTGCTACCGTTACTATGATTATTATTATTATTATTATTATTATTATTATTATTATTATTCGGTATTGGTGGTTATCTCCCTTGCTAATGGCATTGGAGGCTGGCTTGCTGCTGATAAATATGCATATAACGTGTTTTGGGTAACAAGCACAGAGACCAACCGTGTCAGTCACGGTTTCAAACTGGCTGAATTTTTGCATTAAAACGATCACTATTTTGCTCATTAATTGGGAATATTCATGGCAAGAAATACCAGTATATTTGCACAGGGGCTCGTTACAAAAACAATTCAGAGTGTCCTTCAATGAAAAGAGGGCTGTGGTGTTCCAACAACATAGGACAAGAGAGGAGACGAGTCCTCACCCTCGGTATATCAAACCCTGCTAGTTTGTCCTAACGTCCTCCTCTAATTTCCAACCTAAGTCTGTCGTAGTCAAGCATAGATGAATTTTCAAAACAGCTCAAAACACTTCGTTCAATTTGTGATAAATTGGAGAAATTCAACAATTGTTTTAATTTTGCAACTGTAGTAGATTTTTTTTTCGTAATAATATCTTGCTTTCAGACATGAATCTAAAAAGTATGCTAATTATTATTATTCATAATTTAAGGACACACAGTATTTCATTCACATGAGTGGTTTATTATTAATTTCCTTTGATCACCTAATCATTTATATTGTCTCTAACTATAGTAATTCCCCACTGATCTTAAAAACATGTGGTAATTACCCTGCAAGAAAGGCACTTTAAAAGCAAACCTCCGGGAAAAAAATTGCACCATATTTAATTATGAATGGTTGTTATTATTATTATTATTATTATTATTGCTGCTGCTGTTGCTGTCAAACAAACAAATCATGGGAGCTGCTGACTTGTAAAGTTGCAAAAGTTCTAACTTTTATATGTATACCACTGAAAAAGCATCAAGAATATAATCCTTGATACTGTCTTTCTCAATATCAATTTTATTAGCTTGTTTTATCTTTCCTTGACAAAACGTACATCTAGCAGTAATACTTTTAGTGCAAATTGAATGCATATTTAGTTACATGCATAATTTTGATGTTTTTGTACAAAACTCTTTATGCATGTTTATGCTTAATTTTGGTTAACCGACAAGTGTCATCAGGTGACGTATATTCTTCCTATACACTGCCTATCATTCCGCTGGTTTTATATAGTGAGTTCATTAGTAATTTCCTTTACCAGAGACATGACTGCCCTTTATGTGATGAGTTTCCGCATAACCCTAGACAAGCTTTTCACATAATTTGGCTTTTAGATTGGACATAAACTCATAATTACAAATTCTGAGTAATTAAAACTGCAAATTGTGGATACGCCGAGGCCCATTTCCCAAAATTATCATTTTATATGTATCATATAGATTTGTAAATTATGCCACAAGAACAATCTGATTATATTTACTAGTGGCTGCGTGAAGAAAGGGCACCAAAAAACATTCCATTACCTGATTAGTGTTAATTACATACACTGCACAAACAAATGCTCACTTTTAAGGAATGTTTTCTTCCACGCAATACAGTAAGTTTGTTTGCAGTTACATCATGAAAATGATTATATTTTATTGCTAACATGTGATTTCTGATGTTTTAACCTTCACAAAAATATCATATCTATGATGACATTTTAAGTTTTGGTTGTTAAATTGTTACAGGTTGGATCCATCACAGCCCTCTATTCATTGACGGATAGTCTTAATTTTATTTGTACCGAGCTCTGTGTACGAATAAAAAATATACTAATATTGAAGAAAGAGTTTAGATAGTTTCGTTTCGTTCAAGATACTTATGACACTTTTAACCGATTTCGGCATTCCCGGCTTCCATCCCAATCCAGCAAACTCAAATGTTGGCCAGAAGATCTTGAAAATGCGTCCATTTGCATGTGTGAGAATTTGAATATTTTTTTTTTTTTTTTTTTTTTTAAAGACATCAGAGTAAGTAAAGGCAGACTCAAGCAACATGACTTTAATTTGTTTGAAAAGCGTCGATATATGCTGCCAAGTGTATGGGATAACACCGAAAATTTGGACTGTCTTTCCGCTGTCATTTGACAGGAACACGCTACACAATGCCTTTATTTAGGACGTTGCACCCCAAAACATAAATATCACGGGAGACGGCTTACATTGTAGGATTAAGCAAATTACATGCAAGTTTTTCATCGCTTTCCCGTCTCTCTGGACTCTTTTGTTGAAGTCTCATACAGCAGAATCTAACAACTTCGTGTACATGTACTAAACGACTTTTTTTGGTACCAATAAAATCACGTGTACGATACCGCTGATGGTACTATTGACCATGTATTTTTTCAGACGGGATGAGGGTGGCTCTCATTTCGCTTATACTTCACTTATAAGTGTAGCAAGTAAATGACTCATATCTCACTTATACTTCACTTATAAGTGAAGTATACTTCATTTATAAGTAAAGTATATGTATAAGTGAAGCATAATTCATAATATAAGTGAAATTCCTAATTTGCATATTCACGTATAAATGAAATCCTGCATTTGCATATAAAATCCTAATCCTTCACGTATAAGACACTTATCAGTAATTTATAAGTAAACTGGTAAGCCAGTTATAAACCTTGTATATGTGAGTAATAAAAGTCACTTTTACGTTTTCCGTACAGGAATTGTCAAGATCATGACATAGGCTAAATATAGATTTTGTGGTCTCACACAGAGAGAGAAATTAACCTTGAACAAAACAGGGTACCAGACGAAAACCGAATAATCATGTGACAGTTCGGGTATCTCTTCCTTTATAAACAAGAAATTTCGTCTACTGTATAAAAGTTTCGTCAGCATAATTAGATTGCAGTACTGTACAATTAGCAACCTAGGAATAAATTGTAACAAAACTTTAACATGCCATCACATAAACGAAAATTTATTACTTTAGAAGAAAATGTAAAAGTTATTCGGCTCAATGCCAATGAGAGCGTGCAAACGTGCTTGCCGAAAAATGTGATGATTACAAGGCTAAAATTAAAATCATCGTAACATATAAGGAGAATATTCTGCAGCTGTGGGAAATGGAGCAAAATGGAAAGAGAATGACTGTAAATGCCAAGCGATGTTTGTATAGGTGTCTGAAGTTTGCATAGGGTTAGAGTTTTAAAGATACTTTCCATGGTTATCCTAATAGGTTATTCTGGCTATTAAAAAGTACCTTATATATCTTAGATATTGCTAAAAGAACTTTTAATTCCCTTCATTTTCGTTTATGATTGACGGGTGTAATATTGGTTATAGAGTATAAATCTTTAAATTACTTTATATGTGCACCTATAAAAAAAAAAAAAAAAACGGCTAGTTCCACTTGGTCCTTTTCTCTTCCTCGACTTCAGTGGTAAATTGTAAAAAAGGAGCCAATAAGTTATTTACATTTTATATACTTGGTAATTCATTTGTTGTACTTTCAGAACCTGTTATTGTTTAGTCTGACACCATTTGTTTTCCCTATAAATGTATCTGCTATAAAAGTATTTTACATTTTGGCACAAAAGGACTAAAAATGGGTGGGACTTTACTGTTCAAATATATGCCTTGAATTATATGGAGTAGTGTATTCATTACATAACTCGTCAATAAATGTGTTTCATATATGAATAAACGTGTTATATATTTCCAGTACTGATAAATCTTGTTAATCTTCTAAGAATGAAAACTACTGTGTATGCGTATGTAAACTGAGAAATTTAGAACGGTTTCTCGCTGTTTATAACTGGAAAATTAATCTTGTCAGAGTTTTCAGTAGTCAAAGTCCCCGTCTCAGGGTACTTCAGACTTAAGCAATAAGACTTTTAAGTGTGTACAGTTTTGTTTGTAATATATAGTACACCCAGCTTAGAAATATTTGTGGGCCTGAAACTTCATTTCTGAAATCTTACATATAGGTCACTCTTAAAATTGCAGACTTAGTATTATATCATCATTCTTACCGTAAGGCTATTTAGGACAAGGTCGAATCCTACAAATGTGTTTCCCCCTAAGGTCAGATGTTTGAGACATGATCCCTGTATGTTGATGAATCTTCGTAAGGGAATCGAAGACACCACCCTTTTCTGAAAATATACAAATCTTGCTTTAAAAGCTACTTCTGTATACAGGCACCTATCTGAAATATTCAACAATTCAGACTGAAAATGATATACTGTATTGTTTAATTTTTGTAAAAAAACAAACGTGTTTTCGCAGGTGTACAAATGATCGTAAGTTAAAATATGTATGATACAATTGTTTTAGGCTTTGCGCCAGAATAGTTAGGTACATAAGCAGATATCACTCAAAATGTACGTTTTTAATTTTGCTTCACGTCATCCTACTATTGTGATTATTATATCAACTGTATTAAGGAATATCTTTTTTCTAATGCCGTATCAAATATGTCTTGTGAAAAATTTAAAAATTGGCCAATCCTGACTTAATTTGAAAAATACGTTTTGCACTAGTTTTCATTTTTTAAACCGACTGTGCAGTTATTAACAGATTGACCCGTGCTGATAAATCGATACATTTGTTATAAATGAGGTGAATCTGAACTCGCTGAGAAATAAGTTTAATTTAATTTCCATCTTTTATTGCTCTTCTATTTAAATTATGACCAGGATTTAGCATCAATACAATATTGAATCCATATTAAAAACTTCTCCCTTTAATATTGACTCTTTACGCATTACTGCATTAGAACTGTCGGAAAAAGTCACCAGTAATTACAACTGTTTCTATCATGAACATTTAAATACCTAAATCATTAAAAAGTGGTATCAGAAAAACACCAGTAAACATAAAATGTGGTCATGTGGTACTAAGTGACCTGATTACATCAATGTGTCACTAAATATATACTGAACATTTTAATCAAGTACATCACTGTTTCAAATTTAAGTTTCTACTACACTAAATTGATAATGTCAAAGAAAGCCTCAATATAAGTAAAAACACTAAGGACTGGAACATATTAGCAGTAATACTGCAGTGATTGTATTGGTGTAAGTAACCTCGAGTATGTACAGGTTTATTTGACTATTGTAATCATGTATATAAACTATGTAAGGGGAGACAACAATTCAAAGTGTTAATCCAGTCATGGCAAAAAAATTGGTATATGATATAGAATATACAGAATGATGAAATTCAAGTGTGTGTGTGTGTGTGTGTGTGAGAGAGAGAGAGAGAGAGAGAGAGAGAGAGAGAGAGAGAGAGAGAGAGAGTTGGATTTTTAAAGTAGTTTTAACAATTTTTCAGTCATATTCATAACAAATGTCAAATTGAAGAACTGTCATGCGTTTCTGTGCATTATGTGTGTATTCATGAGAGAGGGGGGTGGCGGGAGAGGGGGAAAGGCTGGATTTTGACTTAACAGGATTGGATTGATGTTGTTGAAAAGATAGAGGGGCTTACACCTAAAAATATTGCCTCTTCTCCCAGATCCTTTTATTGCAAGGTTTAAAAACAATTAACTTCCATAAATTTTTGTTCCAAAACAAAATACGTATTACTGCCACATATCCAGTAATTATAATCAAAGAAAAATGCTTAAACAAGCAGCTTATCCAAATAAACAGTGCAATGAAAAGTATTAAGATTTTTATACCGTGATACACTGGAACAGAAAACAAAAATGGACTGATGGCGATCGGTTGGGTCTTTACTTAGGATTTTAATCTAGTTCTTTAAAGAATAGATTATGTTTTTTAGAATATATGACCATTATGAGCGTAAGATGTTTATTCATTGAGAATTTGTATCTTATTATATGCGTTACATCAATCTGCAGGATCGTCTACATCTATTAAAAAATGTATCTCTTAAGCACATGAAACAAAGTCAATGAATAACAATGGACATGAGGCCAAAATGTGATCTGGAAGAATGAGATATAATTAAACAGATAAATAAAGATAAATCTGATCAAAATATTTTATGAATAAATGATGATGTAAGTGACATAATATGTAATGAATAAGTACTGCAAACTATATTGGTCTATTTTAGGTCTCACAGTAAGTACTAAGCAGTCCGTGAACTTTGAAGTCTTTAGTTACCTTTTGCTTTTAAAGTTCACATCTAAGAAACTGTAAAATATGCATATGAAAGTAATAACATAAAACGAGTCCTAGTAGTTTATAAGATATCATTGATAC
>JAECUM010016104.1:0-89265 GCA_016617855.1 Megalonaias nervosa
CTTGGAAATAAACTTTTAAACAAGTTTTATATGATATTGAACTTAAAAAATTTCTTCCATCGCTTTAAAATTACTTTCTTTCTATAGATATATCTTTAAAAATTACTTACGCGCGGGGCCCCTCTGAGTGCAGGGCCCGATTGGGCCAAATCGGTCCAGTCGGCCTAAGGCCGTCCCTGGTATCCTGAATAGCTGGACTAAAACTAATTAAACTAAAAAGGGTTCCTCAGGGTTCAGTCCTGAAACATAAATTGCTCTCTATATAACTATGCCGATGAAAATGGGTTTCAAAGAATGTTCCACACCGATTCAAATTCAGGGCGTACATTTTGGATCATCGAAACAAGTTGGTTTCAGGATCTAGCTATTTTGCCTTTAAGGCTGTAGTTTGTGTTGGAAGCAGTAACCTGGTTTGTTTAACGTCTTGTCCTTCTTTATCGTAATGATGGCACTGCATGAGTAAGTGAACATCAACAAATATCTGTGGAACTCTCTCTCTCTCTCTCTCTCTCTCTCTCTCTCTCTATATATATATATATATATATAACTGTCAGTCTTTGGGTTGACATTTTAATATTGTCCATATTGGGGAAAAAATGTCCTGCTATAAGATACACCAGGAAGAAGGATATAATAAGTTAAATCAAAAACTGAATGATTTATCCATCAGTGATGAGGAAGTATTTGTTAACTGACTACAAATTTGAGTCCTTCGTAGCCCAGACATTACCTTGTATAAACTTACCTGAATTCTGGACAATGCAGAGAATTCATTCCGTTCTCTTCTGGTTGTAGTGGTACTTAAAATGATAGAGAAGATTCGAAATGTTAAATCATGTAATCTCAGTTAGACTTTATAAGGTATATATATATATATATATATATATATATATATATACATGCCAAAGACTTCAAAAAATGGTACTAACGGCTGCCTCGCTTGGCGCTCAGCATTAAGAGGTTAGTGTTAGGACTGGTCGGCCAGGTGTCAGGATAATGTGACTTGGTGGAACATCATTCTACATGTCTGCGACATGATGCCCCAGTGCTAGACATCACTGTAAACTGTCACACTGCAGACATCGTAGCGATATGACTGATAAATTGTTAAAGCTACGTTTAAAAAAACATCTAAATCACAAATCACGCACGCATGTGAAGCTATTGGACATGATGTATTCTAGACGACATACATGTATGTGAAGCAAAACTACATGATGTATTCAAGGCCATATACCCAGAGTCGTAGAGAGCGATCACGGAACCTAGGGTAAGAAACACCCTGACCTTTCCTAGTTCTTGTTCAAACAAAATTTTTGTCGGCCCTGTATATACCCCTTCTTAACTTCTAAAAATTTGGTGCGGCCCCTTATATTCTAATGGTTGTACAAGGATTCCATGGAATAACCCCGAGGGTCCACAGCCCACAAGTTGGGTACCACTGTACTGGCTGTATACATGTGTGTCATTGGCAGCACTACATGATGTATTCTAGGCTATATATATGTATGTCGAGCCATACTACATGATGTATTCTTGACTATATACATGTATGTCAAGCTACACTACATAATAATAATAATAATAATAATAATAATAAAGACTTTATTTAGAGAAGGTAACTCAATTAGTTACAGAACTAATCTACCTTGAGGCCTTTTATCTGTTATGTAATATATATACAGTATATACAACACATGTGAAGAACCTGGTTTGACACTAAATAATTAAGTGATTTTAAAAGTCAAAGTGTCAAGCCTGGAACACATGCACGGGTATCTGAATACATAAACATATATAAAATATCATCCTGTACTGAAAAATTCATGATGTATTCTTTTAGATGAATTCATATTTTATTCATCACAACAACAAATACTTATATATTTGAAAATGGTAGTACATGTGCAAAACATATTATTTAATCAGTCAGTCGTAGACCCCTTGGAATAAACTCCAGGGGTCTGCGGCTCGCATGGTGGGAACCATTTTTCAAGACTATATGTGTGTGTGTGTGTGTGTGTGTGTCTGTGTGTGAAACTACACTACATGATGTATTCAAGACTATATATTGGCATGGGCATGTCAAAGTATACTACATTGTACATGATGTATCATTGACTACATGCATGCAGGCATGTCAAAGTATGCTACACTGTACGTGATGATTATATGTATGCAGGAAAGTCATAGTACACTACATAATGTGTTCAAGACTATATGTAGGCATGTCAAGGTACACTACACTGTACATTATGTATCATGGACTATATGCATGCAGGCATGTCAGAACACTACTTGATGACTATTCTAGACTGTGTTTATGTCAAGCTACACTACACTACACTGTACATGATGTATTATAGACTACTGTATATACATGGATGCATGTCAAAGTACACTACATGATGTATTCTGTACTATATACATGAATGTCAAGCTACACCACATGTTTTATTCTATACTATATACATGCATGCCAAGCTGCAATACATGATATATTCTAGGATGTGTCATTGTGGGATTCACACTAATTTCTAAAATATAATTGTCCAGAAGTACCTGCATACAATAAAATCATGAATAATATTTTCAGCTCTACATTTATTTCCGAATTATAGTTAGAAAATTTCCTCCTTTCTTTCCAGTGTGTGTGTGTGTGTGTGTGTGTGTGTGTGAAGGGTGTAGGTCCAAATGTTAAATTGTCCTTACATGGTGTGTTTCGTATATGTAATTAAATTACTTGTGTGTTAGTTTTAAAATTCTTTTTTATTTTATTTTTGTTTCATTACATTTTATTGTAATGATAATTTTCATTGGATTTGAGTCTCTTTTCGGAAAATTAGCTTGACCCGATTAGATTATAACTATTTCTTCAGCACTATTTTTAGCTCGCTCAGGTTCATAGATTTTGTAAACATCAAGATAAAATGATTGTACATTACCAAGGTCAATTTCTGATTGCGTGATGGCTCTAATTTGTAAACAATCTTTTTATTGAATTTTATAATAAGATTTGCTACGTTCTTCCATGGCGGACGTGCCTATTGGTTGTGCGCTTCTATTATGATGTTCAAATTAGTGTCATGTACCCATCACTTGGGCCACTATGTGATCTAAAATCGAGGTTTAAAATAGCCAATTGGTATTAAATTTATCCGGTCATGTTGCTACACCTTGAGGTACAAGGTGTTTATGTTGTTGATGCCGGCTTGTTCTGAAGTTCATCTAATTTTGGGGATTTAATAATTCATATTCTCTAGAAAACAAAACAAGTGCTTTTCTTTATGAAAATTCTGGAACAAAGATGTTTAGTGGAAATTTATTCTGGAATTATAAACAGAACATTATAAATTGTGTTTCAAGGAGGAATTGTTGCCATTTGTACAACGACCTCATCTGATGTCATCGCCTTCCATATTGGAATTTATCGAGATTTGAACTTGGATTCAGTTGGAACTGTTTAGTGATAAGACTTATATTTTTCAATTCTAGGATTAAATTTTGGATTATATTCACATAACTGTAAGTCCTGTTTCCTATTTTTACATTGTTTTCTACGGAAATAAATTATTTTGTTAAAATTTACAAAGCTTGTTGGATTCACTCTTTTTTTTTGTTACTTTTGTATGAGCCTACACGTAACAGGTGTAATTCTAACACATTTATCAAGAGTGACTGATGACCACTACCTTACACATAGATGATAAACATTTCAGTCAATAATGCATTATATATTTTCTAATAGATAGAATTGGCTCAATAGTTTTCATGCCTTTCATCATGTATTGCATATCAAGGCATTCACTGAGGTCATTTGAAGACATTTGCTAAGGACATTACCCAAACAGAAATGGCCTAAATGTGTTGTAGTATTTGTTGTATTGTTATTGGAATTTGTTAATGGATTAAGCCAAGTACATTACTAATGTCAACAAACATAATGATCCTTGCTATTAAGTAATTAAGTTGATAAAATAATCTGCAAGTTCTCATGTTTACATGGTATGTGATGTTATTTATGGAAGGTCATTGATTGCCTTTCATTGTGGTTTTTGTAATATTGCCTTTCATGTTTTGTGTTTTTTTTCCAGAGATGTCTTGAGCAAACTTCACTTTTTTACTGGTTAATATTATTTGTGTACCCCCTCCACTATACACCTTTGAGGAATATTAAGCTATCGCTATATCTGTCTATATGTTTGTCCATAAAGATTTTCCATATTTTCATTTCAGGAGCATACATTGAGAACTGTAAGTGCATCTAAAAAACCTTGGTATATGTTAGGCAGATGATCAAGATGTGCCTTGATACATACAATAGATTAGTGATACAGATGTGCCTTGATAGTCATACAGTAGATCAGTGATACAGATGTGCCTTGGTACACATATTAGACTGGTGACATTGATGTGTCTTGGTACAAATATTAGACTTGTGACGTTGATGTGTCTTGGTACAAATATTACATATATGCCTTCTGGTGGTCCATATGTGTCTTGGTACACATAATAAACTAGTGGTCCAGGTGTGCCTTGGTTCACATATTACACCATTGGTCCAGATGTGCCTTGGTACACATATTAGGCCATAATGGTCCAGATGTGCCTTGGTACACATATTAGGCCATAATGGTCCAGATGTGCCTTGGTACACATATTAGGCCATAATGGTCCAGATGTGCTTTGGTACACATATTAGACCATAATGGTCCAGATGTACCTTGGTACACATATTACACTAGTGGTCCAGATGTGCCTTGGTACACATATTACACTAGTGGTCCAGATGTGCCTTGGTACACATATTACACTAGTGGTCCAGATGTGCCTTGGTACACATATTACACTAGTGGTCCAGATGTGCCTTGCTACACATATTAGACTAGTGGTCCTGATGTGCCTTGCTACACATATTAGACCTGGTCCAGACGTACTTTGGTATACATATTAGACTAGTGGTCCAAATGTGCCTTGGTATACATCTTAGACTAGTGATGCAGATGTGCCTTGATAAACATGAGACCAGTGGTCTAGATATGCCTTGGTACACATGTTAGAACAGTGGTCCAGATTTGCCTTCTAATGTTCCAAATGTACCTTGGTACGCATATTAGACCAGGGTTCTCAAACACATGGCCTCCAGGCTGCATGTGGCCTGCAAAGCTGTATCCTGTGGCCCACAATATGACTGGCGTCACACTATGTCATGAGAGATAACAATGGTGATGCAGCCCTTGAGCCATCGAAAATGCCTGCATGCAGCCCTTGGGGCGGTTTGAGTTTGAGACCCCTGTATTAGACCATTGGTCCAGTTGTTTCTTGATACACATATTAGACAAGTGGTCCAGATGTGCCAATGTTAGTCATGTTAGACTAGTGATCCAGATGTGTCTTTTGCTATGAACAACTCATGATATTCAATATTTGTATGTATTTATCCACTGATTTCTCCACTCATCCATTATTCCCACTTTAGTTTCTGAGGTAAAACTTAAATCCATTTTAGATGTGAAATTCAATACTCTTTTTGAACTTAGTGGTTTATAGTGCCTGTATTCACAATACTTCAATTTCAATATTTTAACAATCATGTTTTTCTGTTCATCCATCCATGATTCACATTTTTTTATGTTTTCGGAGCAGAATTCTAAAACTGTCAATGATATCTCTGTGAATTTTAGTAGACTTAATAGACAAATGACTCAGATGTTCTCATTCTTATTCCTGTGTCTTTAGTTTCAGTGTTTTTATTGTGTGTTTCCCATTTGTCCATCCATCCATCCAGACATTTATTTCTAGGACAGAAATTCAAGACTGAGATATCATTATGGAGTTTGTTAGACTAGTGATTTATATGTACCTTTTGTAATTTAAATTTCATCCATTTTAGTACTGGTAATGTTTTTCTACATTTATCTGTTCATCTTTTATCCACCATTCACAATGTCATTCCTGAAACAAAGTCCATTATGCTTATCAATTTGATGTATTCATTGTATATATGAACTTCCAAAATACAAAATCATTGACTACACATTCTGTCTCCTTGCTGATATTTTACTGGGGCAGGGGGATATAGAGGGCTACATTCTTGTTGGGTTTTTTTTAAAAATCCCCCTGATATTTAGGGTGGTGGGGAGAGAGGAGAGGATACTAAGCTATCACCATGTCCCTCTGTCTGTCTGTATATATTTTTCATTTCTGGATCCAGTTTTGAAACCCTTCAGTATATTTTTATCAAACTTAGTGCACAATGCTCTGCCTTTCTCCTTTTTATACTTGAAATTATCAGCATTCCGTACCTTTTTATCTTGCCATGGATCTTAATTAGTAGCTAAATTGTAAGTGCTGAACTACATGGTATTCTAATATATAAAAATTAAGAGTGCTGAACCGTAGCATACTTTCAGTAATAGTCATATATTTATGTGACTATTGCTGTTATGATCCATTCATTAATTCATCTAAGAGAAGAGCATAGTGATTGGTTGATCTGTGCATCTTCAGAAGGTGGCCATATATATATATATAAAGTTTCTTGGCAATCAGTTGAAAACTGAGACTAGTTCGTTTTCATTATTCTGTCACCATAGCTAGCTTTTGATCTAAAAGGGCAGAGCTAACAAGAATCGTAACAGCACTTGATTTGGCAATGACGATGATAATGATATGTGACAAAGTGATTTATAAAAAATACAGGTATTGTTGTATTTACATGATGTCCTGCACTGCATTTAGATGCAAGACAAAAGGGCAATAACTCTAAAAATCTTGTGGGAGGATAGTAATTGTTGATGTGCACATGTTTAGTTGATGACCATAACATGTACAAAGTTTCATGTCTGTCCTTTGGCTATAAGTCAGAAAGGGCAGTAAATGAATAAAAAAATTGCTGGAGTGTAGCAATTTGACAATATGTGAATCTTCATATGATGATCCTAAAATTTTGGAGGTTTTTGGTGATCCATTAAAATCTATATTCACAAGATTCTTTCATACACACTGCAAGTCAGAAAAGTCAGTAACTTTTCGAACATGTGCAGCAACGCATTGATGTGTTTATATGCACATCTTTATTTGATGGCCATAATATTTACAAAAGTTTTATTTTAAATGCCTGTGTTATTCTTGTAGCCAGTGTTTCTTGGACTTGCCTGGCATCCCCTTTCTTCTTGGCACAATAACTCCTTTAATTGCAGTTAGATTTAAACCACATTATGCAGATGTCTGCCATATGCAGAGACACAGCAGCTCTGTTCAGCATTTGAGAATTTCATAATTATTTGAGAAGTTTGAACATGGACCCCCAAAAATGCCAAGCTGACACCTATTTTTTTGCACTAGATTATAAGAGATAGTGAAGAGATCACCCATGCACTTTTTTGGGAGGACACTTGTCTTCATCATTACTTGTGTCACAGATGTAATGTCTGCAACATTTCCACTCCTCTATACAGATCACCACCTTGCCCTGACAGGTGTTCCAATCCACCACAGACAATTTCCTCTTGAAGTATGGTCAGATATTTACAAGTATTATAGGTCATCTTGAAATGAACGAATAAATACCACAACAGCCACTTTTGTCCTTAAGTAACATTTATTGCTTCTTGTTTTTAAGTCTTACCAGTAGTGCTTTCATTCATAGATGTACATAACAACTCGGTTCACTGCTTCACTGATCCCACCCAAGTTTCTGTATAATAATATGTGTCATGTGTCACTGATCCCTTCTTCCTACAATAAAATGGGGAAAATAAATACCTGGAAAGTGCATGTTGAATACAGTATATAGCTGTGACTATTGAACTTGAAAGAGGTAATAGTAAATGGGTTGTGTATATTGTTACACAGGGCCAGAGCAGGGTTGAGGGGGAAGGGGGGGGCTAGGGTACTTTACATAGGGGTTGAAAGCACTGTCCTTGAACAGTTCTTTTTAAGTGTAATTACTTATTATAGCTATGTTGGGCTAAGTATTAGATGGTTTAGACCTTTATATGGTTTATTTAAACATATGTACTTTTATTCACAGCAACCAATGGGGGGGGCATGACCCCTGTGTCCCCCCAAGCACTCGATGGGGGGGCTCAAGACCCCTGTGCCTCCCCCCTTTTATCCACCCCATTTATAACATATAAATGGTTTCTCATGAATATCTGGCAACTTCTTTTGTTACTTTTATAAGCTGGAACATTTTCACATTTACATTATTTAGTTTCACCTGTGGTCATAAAATTGCAATAGATGTGTAAGTGGGGACACAAATTAAGTCTCTCATGAGTCGGTGGTTCTTTCCAGGGTTTTCCCAGGTTCTTCCTCCACCATTTATACTGGCCGGCATGTATAACCTATCTTGTGCTGAAAAATGGCATTGAACCCTACAACAACAACAACAACACAAAGTACTGGTCAGAAACTGAAACTAGATTATCTTGACCCATTTTTGTGCTTGGCTGAGCCTTACAAATCAGGTCTTTACCTTATCATTATTGCATGCTTGACACATTACAAATTCATTTTCAATGCATATCTTTGAATTTGTATTTCTTCATTGAGTGAGCTGAGACTAATGAATAGAGATCTGACATGAATGCTTGTTTCGAATGAAATTTATGAAACAAGCTGAGTAACTGTTGTCTTCTTGCAACATATTCAGATTATTTTCATTAGTTTAATAAATTTTATTTGGAATAAGCACAAAATGTAAGATTCTGGTCATCACATGATGAAATAAATTTGATTTTATTAGATGAAACAACACAACAAGTTTGTACATAAATGACTTTGAAATGCATTTATATCCCAAGATCTGTAACTATGCTTTTATGTTACATGATCATTGGTAATATCACGAGGTGGTATTACATGTACATGTGTTACATTTAGAAACTTATGATATGGCTATATTAACATAAATAATGCAGTAGTAGTGTAAAGAAAAACAGAAGGTATACTTAGTACAGTAATTTGTAGACTGCTTGTAACTTTATTCTCATGCTTTTTTCTAAGCAGTTTGGTTGCATTAAATGTAAGGGTATGAATAAGAGCTGTAGAACTTTGTACAGCCTGTCTTTGTGAAACCACATCTTTTACCAACGAAAAAGGTCTCTCAGAACAATCTAACCTGTTAATCATAAAACCCTTGAATCTGAGTTTGAGGTTTTATTTCAACTAATCACAGGTGGCATTTTTGTAACACTGAAATGTTGTTTCTGATTGTCTGATACTGGAAACTGAAGCTCAAACTCAAGCACAGAGGTCATTTTTCCCCAAGGCCAGGCCACTCAAGAAATAGTGGTCTTTCATGGAGTAACATGGAAGTCTGGATTGCTGTACTTGCTCAAGGTGACCACATGCAGCCCAGCTGATATAAACAAAAAAAAATATTCTTTATAGGACACCATTAGAAAAATAGGTGGAAGTATATTGTGGTGCCATATATTTGTTAACAAATGTCAGCAATTTGACAGCTAGCATTATTTTGATGCAGTTGTATTTTAACAGTTTTTTTTTTTGTTTTTTTGCAAGGTGTTATATGTTACCTCATTAAACATGTTAGTACAGGTAAAACCCATTATAATGTGATTCATTATGTGATTTCGCTTAAAATACGAATGCAGCGTGGCTCCCATTTTTTTATTTAAGGTGACCTTTCTTTGAAGTATATTTGATGTCTGATGAAACCCAGTGGACAAATACAGTGTGAAGAGGTAATTGTCATTCCCAATGTTAGAATATTTTTGTCTAGAGAGATCATTTTGCACAGCAATTTCTTTCATGGGTGTTTCCAAAATCTGTCGGTTTAGTCCCATGTCTGTTTGGAAAACATGCACATTTGTGAATTTGCAAATGACAGTTTGGGACAATTTGTACATGTCTCTGACTCTGGAAATCAAGACCAAAAAATATATAAAGTTGAGTGTGGGTCAAAAGAAAGTGCAGCGAATGAATAATGAGCAACACTGCATTTGTTCATAAATATATGGCACATGGTCATAGCTCTCAAAATTAGGCATCAGTCATTTTCATATCATTTTTCTTTCATTTTTCCCTCAAGATGATAATATTTTCAAATACCAGCAGACAGTTTAAAAGAAAATTCAGCAGTATAGATTTTGGGGCTTTGAAATAAATGGTCAGTTTAACAATGTAAAGTTTGATGGTGAAAGAATTTGCACTTTGTTTTATTCATTCACATAGTGGCAACAGGTCAAAAAGGTGTATAATGTGGAAAGGTCCATACATGGTCAGCCTACTGGGCCAGCTGGAACCATGGCTGAAGTAGGTTTAGTTGGGATAATTAATAGCTTATTAATTGCTTTTAAGTTAGTTCCAACTGTACACAACATAGACCCTGATCTGACATTGCATTGTGTGCTGGAAGAGCAGGGTCTGTGTTATTTGTTCAAATGATAACTCCAAACCAACTGCACAGACTAAGATCTGCAGGTGCATTATGGGACAGTTCTGGACATTTGCAGACTGCAGTTGGATCTGACTTGTACATGAGTACATGCGGTAAACACTCCCTGCTTCCTCATTTTTAGATACAGTAAAAACAGTTGGATGACTGTGCTTCAGGACTGCAAATTTTTGGATAGTTGCTTGTCAACATCTCACTTTTCTTGCAGGGATCATTTGGATGTATGTATCCTAATATTTGCAAGAATGTATGTCTGTACATAGCAATCCAACTTGATAAAGGTCAGCTTGTCCAGGGCCAGTGGACTGGAAAATTGAACTTGCCTTTGGGAGATTTAATTTGATGTTGCCCCAATATCAGATAAAATAAAATATGGGATATTTTAAAGAAATCTTGTTATATTGAAGTGACATATTAAGAACTTCTGTTTTCTTTTTATCTTTGTTTGCACCTTAAAGCATATGATGACGACTAAAGTTATGCAAATAAGACACATGTAAATAGTACATGTAGATAGGTATATATGTAAATAGTACATGTAGATAGGTATACATGTAGGTAGGTATACATGTAAATAGTACATGTAGATAGGTATACATGTAAATAGTACATGTAGATAGGTATACCTGTAAATAGTACATATTAAGATAGGCATACATGTAAATAGTACATGTAGAGAAGTAGATGAGTAGAAAAGGAATGGTTAAAATGCATATATATCTTTTAAAAGCATAGATGGACCTGTACATGTTTATAGATAGATAAATGGATAATTGATAAGGGTTTAGAGAACTGCTTGGGTAAAAGACCTTAAACTGAAACATTACACAACCATTTTTCATTGAAATGGGTTCAGTAGATTGTGATTGGAAACATTGTCAATTATCTTAGGTTTCATTTCAGACAATGCAGCATTAAGAGCAGTCTGGAATTGGCTCCAAGAAGAGGATGAACATAGTGAGAATGAATATGACACTGTGATCAGAGGTTATGCTCTCGGCTTCATATTGTCCATCGTAGATTGACAGATGTGGCTGTGAGCACTGATGAGATGCTGTGAGCCTATTGATTTATTGAACTTAATTTTAGTGTGTAAAAGTATTCACTTGGATATTTATTTACTGCTGTCATCACTTGAGTTTTAATCTTTGAATTGCTGGATATTAAAACACAGCTTAAACCAGGTAAGTTTTTGTTTCAAAACTAATTAATGCAGTTTTATGGTTAACTACATTGTTTAAAGCGTATATTATATTAGTCAATAAATGGTAGAAAATCCTATAAACAATGCCTCACATCCTATCAGAAAGTCCTGTAAATAGGGTAACTTCAGAGATATTTTCCTTTTGTCTTTGTGTCTTTTTTATTCTATAGATACAAGTAAGTTTCGTGTTTTTTTTTATTCGTTGTAAAACTGAATGGAAACAAAATGTCCAAATGTGCCTTGTGTTCTTGGTTGGTCCAAACTCAGTTTGCTCTTCATTTTTTAAAATTCAAAATTTTTTGTTGAAGATTGACAGGTTCTTTTTTTCTGCATAATAATTACAGATTTATATGTACTATGTCATTTAAATGTCATTTAAAAAATTCCCTTGACTATTTATTCCTTATTTGGTCTTTTCATTGTATTAGATTTGCTAGTATCCCTTTTTTAGTATTTTCAGTTCATTAGAGTTCCTATTTATCCCTTATTTAGTATTTTTATTTCATTAGACTTGACATTTATCCATTATTTAGCCTTTTTATGTCATTAAGATTTGCTATTGATCCCTTATTTTCTTTTCATTTCATTAGACTTCATATTGGTCCCTTTTTTAGTCTTTTCATTTCAATAGACTTGCAATATATCCATTATTTAGTTATTTTGTTTCATCAGACTTGCTACTTATCCCTTATTTAGACTTTTTATATAATTGGACTTGCTCTTGGTCCTTTATTTAGTCTTTTTCATTTCATCAGACTTCTTATTTATCCCTTATTTTTTGGCCTTTATTATTGCATTGGTCTTGCTATATATGTCTTAGCATTTTCATTTAATCATACTTGCTATTGATCCCTTATTTGGCCTTTTTATTTCATTATAGACTTGCTATTGATCCCTTATTTAATAGGCTTGCTTTTTATTCCTGATTTAGCTTTTTTATTTCATTAGATTTGCTATTCATCCTTTATTCTGTTCATTTACTTAGACTTGCTATTTATCCCTTATTTGGCCTTTTCCTTTCATCATTTTTCCTATTTCTCCCTTATTTAGTCTTTTCATTTCATTAGACATGCTATTTATCCCTTATTTATTGATTTAATATCATTAGATTTGCTATTTATCCTTTAGTCTTTTCATTTACTTAGACTTTTTATTGGTATCCATTATTTACTCTTTTCATTTTATTAGATTTAATATAAAACTCTTATTAAGTGTTTTAATTTTATTAAACTTACTATTGATCCCTTATTTAGTGTTTTCATTTCATTTTGACTTGCTATTGATCCCATATTTAGTGTTTTCATATCATTCGACTTACTACTGATCCCTTATTTAGTGTTTTCATTTCGTTTGATTCACTATTGATCCCTTAATTAGTGTCTTCATGTCATTAGACACCAAATTGAGAAGTAAGGCCAGTACTATAACTTTTTAGAGATAAATTTCTGCACAACTTTATCTTATCAGAAACATCAGTTTATTCTGTCAGGGTCTATCTTACGATACATGACTGCAAAGTTTTTGCTAATTTTGAAGAAAATCGGGCCACAAATACAGTCAACAATTGAGTTTATTTCTTCATTAAATCCCTCCTAATCTCATAAAATTTACACCATTTTTTGTCAAAATAGAAGTGGTGATCCCCTCCCAAATATTTAGTTCTTAAACAATCTTCAGTATAGTCATACTCATATCCTTCCATCTGTATGCAGTCAACTTTAATTTTCATCATTTTCTGGCATTTGGGGGGATTCATGGCCCCTTATTTCACACAGAACTTTGCCTGTCAATATCTGTGCAGTAACTTTAGAGGACCCTGTGGATTTAAACCAAATTTGGTATGAGGCTTTATACTAAAATGACCTTGGTCGGTTTGACATTTTTTTGCTTTTTGGCATAGTTGTTTGGAGTTTAAGCCCCTGTTTAATTTAGATTTGGCTTATTAATTACATCATATTGGCAGGGTATCTGTGGTATATGGATGCATTTTTATTAATAAATCAATAAATCGGTATTGAAGCAGAGCCCAAGATTCAGCATGACACCAAATTACTATTACATACTCTTAAGATCTTTAGTGTAACATTAGGTTGGTCCTAGTAGCCTTTAAGACCTTGTTATGTTCTATTAGATTGGTCCTAGTAGCCTTTAAGACCTTGTTATGTTCTATTAGATTGGTCCTAGCAGCCTTTAAGACCTTGTTATGTTCTATTAGATTGGTCCTAGTAGCCTTTAAGATCTTGTATGTTCTATTAGATTGGTCCTAGTAGCCCTTAAGCCATTGTCGTTGTTGTTGTGGGGCTTAACGCCATTTTTCAGCACACGATAGGCTATACATGGCGGCCAGTATTAATGGCGGAGGAAGAAACCAGGAAATCCGCGGAAAGAACCACCGACCCACGAGAAGCTACTGGCAAGCTTTCTCACATATCCACATTCGCCGAATCTTAGACTCGAGCCAACGCAGACAGAGGTGAGATGGCAGTGATCCGTAACAGACAGCGCTTTAGACCACTCGGCCACTCGGGGCCCCTTAAGCCATTGTCAACAGTAATATCTCTTAAGTTAATCTATTTGTAAAAGTCAACTATAAACATCTCGTTTATGTTCTGTTTTAGTCAGGGGCAATCAGATTGATGTTAATAATGCAATGCGGATTCAATATTTTTAATAGCTTATACTAACCACGTCTTGAAATAAATAGCGAGGATTTAGAAAATAAATATTGAATCAGATTTTTAATCTTCCGAAAGTAGAATTTTGTACTATTCCCTGCAAGAATGGAAATGTTGAAATTTGGACTCATATATATCATTTTGGTGCAGCTCATATACACAAGTCTGGAGCAGGAATTTTTCTACAGCTTTAGGTTTGCCACTTTTAACTTGCAGGAAACCTTACCACAGACTTCTTAATGTCTTCAGATCATTTGGTGTTTCTCAAATTTCTAGGGAATTTTTTGTCTCTTTTTGTTGTGTCATTGTTGTGATCCAGCTGTCCAGGCATCTGCTTATCTGTCTGTTCCCTGTGAGAAGCTTGTCAACCATATGTCAACCATATGTACTTGTTTATAAGTCAAGTAAATCTGTATCCATCAAAGATCCTGATCTACCATAGCATTATGTGTCAGCAGATCAGGGTCTGTTTTGTGTTCTACTGATTACTCCTAACAGACTGCACAGACTCAGATCTGGCGGCACATGCGATGGCAGATCAGGGTCTGTGGTGTTGGCAGTTGGACTCATATGCATGTGATTTGATTTTCAGGCATTTTCAGCAGTTTCAGATTTGTAACACATTTTAAAACTTTTTATTATTCTCTTCTTTTTTGAAAAAGAGTAGGGATATTTTATCCAAATTTCTGTCTGCCGATTGATTTGTTATACTTTCATTTCTGCCTGCCTTTTTTATCTGTTATGCTTTTGTTTATGTGTGACCATTGATCTGTTACACCATTGTTGAGTCTAAATGTAAATAGTGTCAGTCTTATATCAAATATGGCTGCAATGACAGCCATCCTGAGAATATTGTTATTTTTAATTCTCCTGAATGGATCATGAAATCAGCTCTGGGTTTTCATCAAAATTCTTCTAATGATGTTTGCTTTATCCTCGGTGAAAATGGTGATAAACATTGCATCCTACATGTCTGCCACAGCAGCTAATTGTAAAATCCTGTCACTCTAGATTATCACTGATCAGATGAAAGAAAAAGATTCAAAAAGAAAAAATTACTTTTATCTTGAATTCATGGAAATTCTTTTTGGACAGTAGAGTATCATTCCCTTTGTAGGACTCTTGTTTTACATACAGTTTTGTTGAATTTCAAAAAATTCCTTTGTGAGTTCAAATTGAAAGCTTCTTGTAAATAGATTTGTAAGTTTATTTTCACTTAAGGGAATAGTAAGGTTATTGTTACAGTTTCCTGCATGATGGCTTTTTCAGAAATACATTCAATGAAATTTACTGGAAGTGTCATGTTTTCTGTTTTTTGTTTGATTGTATTCTGTTGTAATTGTTTACTCCAGTGTTTGAGAGTTTGCATTTCAGGCTGAAATGAAGTTTATTCATCGTAATGAAGAAATGCAGAAGTGTTTGCTCTGTCACCCTTTCAATGCATTTTTCTCTGAGGCATGTATATAATCAGTTCTTGTAATTAGTACACTTAAGGGCAGATGACCTTAGTGACATGTGGCATGGGGAAGTAAATATTGGGAAACTCTTCATTGGAAAGGTCTGTAATCTATAATGTGCATCACGAGTCATAAAATTACAAGCTGCATTTGTTTTAAGCAAATTACTAAAGCACAAGATCAATTTTTTGATGCAATAAAATTATGTAGTGCATTAACATGAAAGCATTGTTATTGATATTCCTCCAGACCGTATGGTCATATTTACATGAGGTTTTCACAAAAACTACTACTCATGCTTTCTTGTTGGTCCTAAAATGAAAATTATTTCAATACTCAGATGTTAAAAAGAAGAAATGGTTTTATCTTTGATTTCTGGGGATTCCTTTTGTGTAGTATAGCATCAGTATGTGTGTGTGTGTGTGTGTGTGTGTGTGTGTGTGTACTGATCTTATTTTTTTTACAGTTGGTATCATAGTTTCAGTCTTTTTATCAGCTGTATTCAGTAGTTATGGAAACTTCAATAGCTCTGTTGGTAGAGGATAAGGCCAGCTAAGGGTTGACTGCTTTGGTGTGACCATGGGAAAGGCACTTGGCTTACATTTCCTTGCTATGATTTAGCCAGTAATGTGTCAAAAATGCCATTAAAACTAACAAACCAACAAACCATAGTAATGACACTAAATGGCAGGGTTATACCTCTGTCACACAAGAGTTGTTTTGACATTGTTGGCTATTCAATTTTCCAACTTTCTCTGGCGTGATCCAGTAGAACACTTACCAGCCCACATACATTAGTTCATCTTACGGAAGTAATCACATTCCCTCAAATATCCTGTCATAAAGCAAGACATGAATTGTCACTCAGTAAATTCAATGGAAATTAAATGTTCAGTCAAGAGTGGATGCTCAGTCGATGCAGTGTTTCTGTTTGATTATAAGACTAAGGGCCTGCCTAATAAATTTGTGGAAGAAGTAGGACAGGTGTGATATTAGTTTTAGACAAAGACATTCTTTGTAACAAACACCATGAAATTACACAACAAAAATATGCTGGCGGAGGTGGAGGTTACAGAGCGATGAGGCTACAGAGGGGTGGGGAGGTGTGCTCTCAGGATATTATACAGATAGTTGTGTTTTGAACTTTTGTAGTTTCTGTACTAGATACTGAAATTAACCAGACAGAAGTTAATTACAATAATCCAGTCTTGAAAATACTAAGGAACACACAAGTGTTTTAGTGTCATCAACCGGAAGAAAACTGTGAATGAGCTGATGCATCTCAGCTCCAGATGTGCAGCCTTGCAGATGTTTATTACATGTTGGTGTAATGAGAGCGTACTGTCCAGCGAAACACCTAGGTTTTAGACTGATTTATAATGTAAGTTTAATGTTGTCACTGCTGATACTTGTTGTTTGAGGTAAAGGATGTAAATGAGAATGTCTTCGCATGGTGATCAGGATGGCTTCAGTTTTATCATCATTCATCTACAGCTTGTTACATGTCATCCATGACTTTACATTGGAAATGCACCTCTCTATGCCATGGATGGTTGCATCAACTTCAGTTGGGCAGCTAGATTTGTATATTTGAGACAGGTGCAAATGCTGCTAAAGGTTGCGATTAATATTCTGTATCGCAATTGAATTGTGATGATGATTCAGTTGAAATTGTTTTGTCAAGCTTATCTCTAATGGATCAGCAAGGAAAAAATTTGCAAACAGGACTGGAAGGTCAGCTGGAGAGAAGGTCATTGGAAGTGGTGTACATTTATTCCTTGACATTAGCTTGTTTGTAATCTGAAAGAGTTCTAATTGCAGCTGGAGCTTTCAATGATCTTAGTTCTGCAGTAGGCTGATTTTGCTGCATGAACTATGTGACATTCTTGGTAGTAGCTTCATAGATCTGCATGTGAAAAGTGTTGAAAAGCCATATCCTTTCAGTCTTATGGTGTTCTCTTTTAGCAGTATGAAGCTGATCTCTATCACTGCTCTATCATGGAGAAAACTTTTGAATTGATAATCTGCATGTGGTTGCTGGGGCATGGTTGTCTTTTATGTATATTTAATTTGTTTGTTGGCTTTTCTCATTGATTATATGTTATTATATCTGTATTTTGTAATTGACATTTGGCCAAAATCAAGTTAATGGTGTACCTGACTAGCGACATATATTTTGTAAGCAACATAATATATAGCTAATATGTTTCTATGATCATAGATTAAATATTCAGGTCAGTATTAATGGAGGTAAAAATATTTGCTAGAATCTGAGTCTTTGGACATTAAGTTTTCTTTGGAAATTCCTAAATTTGTTGGCAACTTTGAATATTTTAGAGAGATTAGATTGTCCTACATCCCTGCTCTATTATTGTGTCATATTAATATTGTATATTTGAAAAATTACTCATCCCTAACTTAACATTTGAAGTGGAATCAGTCTTATTGTTGTACTCATTTTTAAATTTGGGTGGATTTATTTATTTAAATTATTCACTGGAATTACCAATGCTCCTTAATACTTCTTGGACGAAATCAGTAATTTGGAATTAACGTGAATTCAGTCAAGGACATTTTGATTACTGGTATATTATTGTGATACATCAAAAGACTGTTACACATCACTATGGTTCAAGCCATTGGCACATTAGCACAGTCCAGTCTACAGGCACATCAACACATTCAGTATTTGGAATTTATTTTGAACACCACTGAAATTCAGTTGGAACTCTATATATTTGGAATTGTGATAGAACTTTTAGGATTATTTGGGATTTAAGTCACAATAGTATAAACTTTTTGTAAATTTTTACTTTGTTTTCTCAGGAAATAAATTATTTGTTCAGTTTTATGAAACTGGTTGGTTTTCACTCTTTTCTGTTACTTAGTTTAAGATGATAGAGCCACAACAGTCAATCAATAAACACAAGCATTTATCATGTTATACTTTAGTATGAGGAAATGAAGTTGTTATGTTTGCTTGGATGTCATACATTAGATTAGGAGTCTAATGTTCTACCTAACTAAGCTACCATGGCTTCAGTTTTAAAATGTAATTATAATGCTTAAGGTCATAAAAAAGTCAACAATATCAGTCATGTCTTCAGTTTAACACATTTGGTAGATGTGATGATCAGTGTGTGCTTGAGGTCACGAATTTTAATCTTGTGCGAGATATTCATTTTCACTTGTACACCCTTAATAACTTTCAGAAGCAAGTTGAGTGTTTTTTTGCTGTGGATAAACAAAACTTTTCTGGTTTTCTGTATATTGCTTATTCATTGTTAAAAATTTTTGCAGCAGAATGTAGTTGTAATATAGCAGCATTTTTTATTTGTTGTTATTGATTCAGGTTTAATGCCATTTTTCAGCACAATACATGGCAATCAGTATAATTGGTAGGGGAAGAACCTATGAAAACCCCAGTATGAATAACTGACCCATGGGAAGCTACTGGCGGCTTTCTCACATACTCACATTGGCCGAGTCTGAGACTTTATTGAACCCACATGGACAGAGGTGAGATGGCAGTAATTGGTCGAGGTGAGAGCATTAGACCACTCTGCCACTTGGGACCCCATTTTTTATTTGCGCTCTGACAATACGTGTAGCTTTATAATAGCTTTATACTAAATTCATAGATGATCTTGCACTGACGTGTGAGAGCTATAAATTGCTTGCACTGGCATGGAAGGGCTATAAATAACTGATACATGCATCATATTGTGCAAACATTCAAGAAATGTGCTTTATTGAGGAAGTTTTCTGATCAGAGCAGACATTGTCCTTTGGTATGCAGCTTTATTGTGAGGCAGCCTTATGTGCCTTCTGTTTCATCTTGAAGTGGAACTCTGGCTTGATACTACAGCCTGTCTGCCAGTTTTGTTTCCAAAACTTAACTTTCTCAAGGATCATTGAATTTCAAACAAATTTGGCATGCAGCTTTATGCTGATGAGACGTTAAACAAGTTTGAATTGCTGCATTATCAATACATGATTTAGAGGAGTTATGTCCCCCTGATTGACCTTTCTCCTGACTTTGGTTTCCTTGGCATCACATAGCCAAAGATTGTTGGATTTTAGCTAAATTTTACATATAGCTTTTTATTGATGAAGCATGAAAATCGGTTTCATTTTAGCATTCTGCAATGTCATTGAGAAGAATTATGGCCTCTGCTTTCCTGTTCTCATAACTTCGGTTTCCTTGGCATCACTTGACCAAAGATTGTTGGATTTTAGTTAAATATTACATATAGCTTTATAGTAATGAAACATAAAAATCAATTTCATTTCAAGCATTTTGCGATGGCATTGAGAAGAATTATGGCCCCTGCTTTTCTGTTCTCATAACTTTGATTTCTGCAGTATATATCTTAATTTCAGCCAAGTTTAGCATACTTCTTTGTATTGCTGATGTCAAAATTGAGTTGGATTTCTAGCACTCCATATTATCATTTTGGAGTTATGGCCCCTGAATACCCATAATCTTCTGACTTTGGTTTCCCAACACAAGCTCCTCTGTTTAACCAAGTCAATTTTGAGGATGGTGGGGGTCCTTTGCTATGCAACTATCACTAACAGATCTAACTTTGCATCCCTTTTTTGTCTTCTAACATTTGGTACAGAGAACTCTTTTATTCAGATTTTGCAAAGTCTTGGTGCAAGAGAAGATGATGATATTTTTAAACCGGTAATTTTGTGCATACATGGAATAGTAGAGTTTAAAACATTGCTGCCAATAAAGCTTGTACAAATACAAACATTGCTTGCTTTTAAATGCTGACCATAAGGTAAAGCATTGTATGTTATGATTTCCATTTTTTCATCTGTTGCTATTTTGTTTCCTCACAATAATTCAAGTTTTCCTGGCCCAACTACAATCAAAGTTTGTGGATGGCTTGCATGTAGATTATTGAAGAAACATGTTGATCTTGGCATCAAAGGTTTGAAGGCTAAGATCATCATTTTAGGATCTACAGTTTCTAGACTGAAGGTCATTGTAACTGGAAGAAGAAAAATAGATTTCATCTAATAACATTAGTTCTGTATCACATTTCTGGACCAAACTTTGTGGATCACTTGCACTTGATGTGTGAAGTTTTGGAATAAAGAAAAAGTCAAATATGAAGGTCACTGTGACAGATGGAAGAAAAATGGTTTCCATTCAATCACATTAATGTTACATCACATTCATAGACAGAATCTTTGTGATAGCTTGCACTTTGGTAAGGAGAAGGCATACCAATTTAGGGTCAGAACATCAGTTATCATGGTCACTATGACTGATAGAAGATAAATGATTTCTAAACACAGATTTCAGTTCTCAGCAGAGGCCTAGAGATTTGGGGTCCAAAGGTAATAGGTCAGAGTCTTTATGGCTTAAAGAAAAAAGAATTTTCCAAAATAAATAAGCCATTGACCTAACTTTGTGGATGACTTAATGCACGTAAGGTAATAAAGAAATCTGCATTTTCCAGGGTCTCATGATCAGAAAACAGTCATATGATAAGTTTAACAAAGAAAATAATGGTATCTGCACTGTTAAGTTTAGTTCAAGACCCCATACCTTAACCGTTATGAAAGGTTAAGGTCATTGAGACTTGTTGGTCAAAAATATGCAGTCACCTATGACATACCATACCTGCCATATTTCCAGAAAGTGATGGGGTGGGTGGGGTTGAGACAAAACAAAATGTGTCTAGAGATCCAAACCTGGGTCAGTGCATGTGACACCCTCCACCCACCCACCCCAAAGTGATGTTGTTCATTTGAGAATAAGAACTTTTTTCATAAGGGCCAATAGAAAAGGACTGTTTAATTGAAGAATTGTCAAATATAATCACCACACATGCACAGACATGCATACACATATAAGTACAACCACAATGACATTAAATAAAAAAGTGCACAAAGTTTCTGTCATTCAAATTCATTGGACAGTAGAATGTAGTCTTAATTAGACGCAGTTTTTGTTGTTGTTTGTAGTTCATTTAGGGGTTTGAGGGTTATGCAGGAGTTGTCGGTGTTCATCTTTGCACTCATTAGAGACTGGATAGTGCTGTGTTCAAATTTCCTTGCTGGATTTTCTGATTGAATGCTGGTCGAGCTGAGTTGGTCTTGCCAACCATACCGCTGGCAGTTTGAAATGTATCTGATGCAGTTTCGCTGCTCGACATCGTAGAGAAAGCCTTAAAAATCACAGTT
Source organism: Megalonaias nervosa (assembly GCA_016617855.1). NCBI lineage: Eukaryota > Metazoa > Mollusca > Bivalvia > Unionida > Unionidae > Megalonaias > Megalonaias nervosa. The sequence continues at coordinate 21,967 of JAECUM010016104.1, forward strand.
ATAGAGAAAGCCTTAAAAATCACAGTTATAGAGAAAGCCTTAAAAATCACAGTTATAGAGAAAGCCTTAAAAATCACAGTTATAGAGACAGCCTTAAAAATCACAGTTATAGAGAAAGCCTTAAAAATCACAGTTATAGAGAAAGCCTTAAAAATCACAGTTATAGAGAAAGCCTTAAAAATCACAGTTATAGAGAAAGCCTTAAAAATCACAGTTATAGAGAAAGCCTTAAAAATCATAGTTATAGAGAAAGCCTTAAAAATCACAGTTATAGAGAAAGCCTTGAAAATCACAGTTATAACCATTTGATTTTCTTTGACAGAGACACTTTTTTCAAGCATTATGGGGGCCTTACAAGTAATACAGCAGTAATAAATGTCTCTGTCCAGTAAAGGTGTTAACACAGTCTCATTATCAACACAAATCAGCAGTGTAAACAAGAGTGTGTGCTTATTATGGACTTTCAGTCAATCCATTATTATCATTATCATTATTATTATTATTATTATTATTATTATTGTCTTTAGGTCAGTTGTTTCATGGCTCAAATCATCCTAAAAACATGAGTAGATAGTTTAACAAGATTTAAGATATTGAATAATAATAAAGAAACTTAACCTGAATGTTCAATTGCACATTTTAAATTTGTTCTGGCTTGTCCCATTGTTACATAAAGGTGGTGTTTCTCTGTTTATGGATGATGTACTCTTCAGAATGACAAATGTCAATATGGTGTATTCAGTATGTGCAAGAATTAAATATTCTCTACGCTGTTGTATTTCAGAAAGTCAAACTCATCAACCAGGAGTTCTGAAATTTAATTTTGCTGGGCTTTGCCCTGCTTAGCTGACAGCTCATCCTTCTCTGAAGCAAAGCTGTGTTCTGACATTTTGCTTCGAAAAATGAATGTTTGTTCACCATTCCAACTACAAAAATATTGTTTTGCATTTAAAGTATCAAAGTAAATCTGACTTCAAAGAAACATAGCTGCTGTTTACACACTTTCATTAATCTTGTAGAAAGATTGCTTAAACATTCTTGTTCAAGATAATGATGGTAATAATGTTTGTTCTTCAACAGGATTTATCTCACTTCAAATGTATTGGGTTTTTCTACTTTGTACACTTTACCTATGCAAATGAGCCTAATGGGCATCCCCACAACAGTCTTCAAAAGGACTTAACGTGACATCATTCTGCTATTGTCATCCAATTTTAAAGTAATATGTAAAATGGTGGTTGTTTGTCTTATTATTGCATCTGTGACAGTTAGCTGAATAAACTAGCCCAGAGTTAGTTTTACATGATCTCTGATCAGGACTGTTTGCAGTTTGTACATACCGCCTGTTAAAGAAAAATATCGAAGTGGTCAAGGAATCTCGATTAGTTTTTCTTGGAATTTATTTCTAAGATCATTGAAAATTGTGTTTTTTTGAAACACAATGATGTCAGGTGGTTTTGAGAATCAAAAATTGTGTTTTTAGCATGACACAAGCTATTTCAGGTATGCCATACTAGTGGCTATATCAAGGAATATTAAGCATAAGGTGGGCAGTGCTCTTGATGCATGTTTTTTTTTTTTCATTTTATATCTTTGTGAGAAGATGTATTATTGCTGATAATTGTTGTTCAGTGTATTTGTAGTAATCATTATTAACCATTTAGAAACACCATGAAGGACTATAAAATCTTTTTTTCTGAGCATGTGTACCCACATGAAAGAAAAATCTATTAAAATAGGTCACACTGATCAACTTTAGGTTATGATTTTTTATACAACCATTGGGCAGAGTGATTGTTACATTAATAGTCTGTTTGACCATCAATCCATTATTGTCCATTTGTTCCAGTTTTTTCCAGACACTAATACAAGTTCTCTACCATTTGACCTTTACCAAACTTTGTAAGTAGGTTCCATTTTGGACAAGGAAGAAACCTATTGATTTCAGGCTAATAACGATCAAAGGTCAAGGTCATGGTGACTGAAGGGATGAAAGCTGTTTCATTATACTACCTCCACTTCTTAACCAAACTGTGTAAATTGCTTGTATTTGAGATGACAATTGAAGCGTAATAATAATGTCTACCACATGGTAGTTGTATATCTTGGTTATTAATAGCCCTCAGGCTAACATCTGAAAAGGTTTAGAAGTGTGGGACTACATTCTCAAATGAACCATTAAGTATCTAATGAAAATCAGTTGGACAAGCAAGAAAATGACACTTAACCGAGGCTGTTTAGTGCCATTTAATCCTGTTACACTGAGGCAAAATGTGGTCAAGGGTAGGCTGTTCTTTGAAATACAATGCAGACTGTAATAGTGATCGTAAGAAGTGTACATTTTCCATTTATGCATGTATTTCACATTATTATACATGTGAACCTACTATGAGGATTTTCGTCCCAAGATATGGGATATCTCATGTCCCTCCGAATGCCAAAAAAAAATCATCTGTGTTCTCAAAATTATGAACAAATATTTTGTTTCTTTTCACACCTCGCTTCCACTGTAGTATATTATGGCAAAGACTTCATGTGATCACATGACTGAACTAGCCTACCCTTCAAACATGAAACTTAAATAGCCAATTTGATGGACCATAACCTAAATGTAATCACTCGATTGTATTATGTGTGATGAGTAGCATTTCAGAAAAGATTAAAGACATGAATGGATTATGATTGGATTAATAAAGTACTGAAGCAGAATAAGACAAACATTTCAATGGATTCTTTCAGTAGAGTCATTTTGGCTTCGGTGTTAAACTTTAAAATAAAATTTGTTGAGATGGCTCACAAGTGTGATCAGAAGTGATTCAGAAAGAATTAAAGACAGTAATTGAGTATGTCAGAATTAGACATTACTGAAGAGCACAGGTGACATAAAAACAAGTTGGTTTGGCTTCATTGTTTAAAATTTATTGGAATATCTAAGCATGCATTATCTACCAGTTTCTAAAATGCCAGAAATCTAAGGAACCAAAATATCAAATTAAATTCAACTGATGGAACAGGAATTTCAAATGAACCTGAATATATTCCACCATTCCTGTAAAGTTTCCAAATTTGACCCCGAAAGTACCAGTTTTATGCAGTTTTTCAGGCACAAACTGAACCTACCCACAGGCAGGAAAGAATCAAAATGGACCGCTCCGGTGGCCTAGTAGTTAGAGCGTCCGCTTCGGATGCAGGAGGTCGTGGGTTCAATCCCCAGCCGAGTCATACCAAAGACTTACAAAAATGGTACTAACAGCTGCCTCACATGGTGCTCAGCATTAAAAGGTTAGTGTTAGGACTGGTTGGCCTGGTGTCAGGATAATGTGGCTGGGTGGGGCATCATGCTACATGTCTGTGGCATCATGCCCCACTGCTAGACATCACTATAAACTGTCACACTGCAGACATCGTAGCAATATGACTGAAAAATTGTTAAAGCTACATTAGAAATCCAAATCACACACACACACAGAATCAAAACTTCTTGATGGATTCAGTAGGGTATTGTATTAACATGAGGACATTCCAGTGTGGTCACTGAATAAACATTTTGTTTTTTAACTCATTACCCCTGGAGATTTAGTTCATTTTTGCGTGAAATGCAGGTAGGAAACACATTTGGGAGGACTACTTCTGAATACATCCAAATAAATCTGCTTCCAATGATGTTCCATTGAGCCTTATGCCTAGTTATGTTAGAAACGTCATTTTTCTTCGGCTATTTCACTTGCGCATGTGCAGAAGGGTGAAAGTTTTGAGTTCTTTTTATCTTTTGCCTATTGGACCCATCTTTTTCATTTCCTGGCCATGTTTTACTCCAAATTCCCAACGTATCTTACATTTTGCAAAGGTTCACATGTCTTGTGCAATTCAGACTGGTCTGCCTTAGATATGAAGCCAAAAAGTAAAAAATCCAGACACAAATCTAATTCTGACAACAATCAGATTTTTGGTGCAAAAGAATCGGGTCTCAAAAGCAAGTTTTTCCGTCTGTATTTTGTAATGCAAATAAGAAATCCAGATTATTTAGTATCATTGTAGAGCTACATCTACTTTTCTATAATACCACCTACTTGGTGTATCCTAAATGACCTTGACACTTCAGAGCTTGAAAGTAGGGTACTACCTCCTGACACACAAATGTGGCACAAGGGTTTAATGAGTTAAGTAAGATGCAGACACAGTTGTGAGGAAATCTGGGTCTGTCATCATCTCTTAAGTGTTGAGATCAACAAAGATAATGACTGCCACAAATGTAATCCATGCAGAGAATGGTGTGATGACATGAATTGCATATCTTCATATAGAAGAAGTGAAAAAAATGTCATCTCAGAAGTCTGGTCGATAAAAATTTTCCTGATTTGCCTTCTGTTCTGTCACATGTATGAGGTATCCAGGGCACAAAAGATGTTACAAAGAATTGGTACAGTGTACCATCTGCATGTTGTACGAGGTGACTAATAAAGGCATATGCTGTAGTGGCTAAGTGGTTACATGCCAGACGTGTGACTGAAAGGGTGCAGGTTTGAATCTAACATCTAATCAGCATGGGTTGGCTGTAACAGTGGTCTGTCCTTTGGGAAGGCACTTTACTCTTAATGCTTCGGACATGTGTGCTTGTGGCAAAAAACACCAAAATGAGCAAAATGAATTCCAAATGAAAATGTAATGCCTGCAACAAAATTATATATTGATTTATGAAAAGTTACACATGTGAAGAACTCTTAACTGAAAATTAAGGAGGTTCAAAATACCAGAAAAAAAATTGTAATTGAAATTGTTATCTTGTCTTCATTACCTTGTTTAACACGTGAAGCAGCTTCTACCACTCTTGCAAGAGGACTTTCCCTCTGTGTACTGACTATCCGGAATAACTCAGTTTGTTGTCTCTATTTTGGAAAAATGAAGCAATAAACCTTCATTTGCCCAAAGATCTGTGATCTTGGAGAGGGTCAAGAAGGTTGTTTGTCATCAGTATTTTTTAATGAAGCAATCTTACTTTATTTGGCTTCAGATGGTATCCAAGGCCTGTGTAATAAATGTGCCCTTAATTGTGATGACAAATCAAGGCTTGTAATTTGCCCCAGATCTGGTTTCATTAGATTTAAATCTGCACTGAATATAGTCAGTTGTCTGAACTATCCTAGCACTGTATAGGTCCTGAAAGAAAACTGGCCATGAAATGTGGAAACACTTTTGTGATGGTATTGCATTGAAGCAGTGGTATTAGGTTTCAACTAAAACAATAGTAAACCAAACTATAACCCATTTTCCACAAATGTTGTTCATTATTTCAATTAGTGAACACAATAATTGATAAATTTGTAATTAGCCTGCTTGTAATAGGATGCATTATAGCCCATACTTTGAATTGGTTTAAGAGAAAATTGAATGGTCAGCAGTGCCTGTGAGTTGCTGTTCTGCCCAATCCAATCCATCCAAGTATATTGAAACGGAATATACTTTGGCTTCAGATAATGATTATACAACTGAAAAAGATAATTTTGGGGAGAAATTTCCTTTAAAAAAATTTCAGCTCAAGAAAAGGATTATCTGCTTACACTTTGATGACATCTCACAAAGACTGGTTGATGAATGGCCCACGTATGGAAACATTGATACATTTATTTATAAATCAACAGAAATGTTTTATGTCTTTTGATTTCTTGATTTATTTCATCAACCCCTGTGAATTTTATAACTTTATAATTGCTTTTAACTCACCTGGTCATATGGCCAGGTGACATTATGGTGCTGTGTCCAGAATGTGTTGTGTATCAATGGTTACTGTTTCAAACTCCTCAAAAACCATGTGCCCAATTTTGACTAAATTGGCACAGAGAATACTGATGTGAAAGGCTTTCAAGTTTTTGCAAATGAAATTGATCCACCAATCAGTCATAACCACCATTCCTAAAAATAGATCCTTTTAGTCAGTAGTTTTGACTTCAAGTCAGTAGGATTTTCATCATCCTCACTGTTAGTATGCAAATAGATCCTTTTTAATCAAATGTGATAGAAGACATTGTTGCTGGAAGATCTTCCAAGTTGATACAAATATGACTATTATTACTAAACATCATGAAAGTCACTTTGTATTACTAACAATATAAAATCTTTTAAACAATTTCATGTCCAATATTTTGCTAAATTTAGAATTTTACTAAACTTGACAGAAAGCGTCATGGCATGAAGACCTTCCAGTTTGCCATCAAATGTAGCTGCTGTTACTAAATATATAGCAAAAAGTTGAATGACTTCTTAAAAACTGCTGAACAGAATTGTACCAAATTTAATAGAAGGCATTCTCACATAGGCATTCTCACATAGATCGCTTTCCTTCTCCTTCTTCAGCCTGCTGAACATAATTTGATCATATTTGACAGAAAGGATCTTTAATTGGACTTAACTAGATAGACAGCATCATGGCATGAGGACCGTTAAGATTTTTTTTTCTTTTCTTTTTACAAATGATGCCAATCCACAGTAAGATATTGTTGTCACTGCTAAAAAGCAGAAAAGGCATTAAATGACTTCTTTAAAAGGTATAAATAAAATTTGATGTAACATTATAGTAAGCATCCAGATTTATACAAAAGATGCTGATTTGCCATTAAATATGACTTTTGTTACTAAAAACACCTTTTGAACAGTTTTTTTATTAAAAACTGCTTGGCCGTGTTTGCATCCTGGCTTAGATAGCTTTCATTTTAATGCAACTTATTCATAACTGCCATTAAATTGCAAGCACAGCTGCCAGATATTTAAAACAAAACCCTGAATATTTCAAACATAATTCAAGAGTGAATATCACTGGCGTCACTAGGGTTGGTGTCACCCAGTGCGGTAACTCATGGTGTCACCCCCCATTGAACTGACCTTCTTGCACAAAAATTCAAAAATTTTATAAACAGTCATGTGCCATAACTCATGGTGTCACCCTCGTGGACTCCCTTCCTGCACAAAAATTCAAAAATTTTATAGACAGTCAAGTGCGGTAACTCATGATATCAGCTCCATGGACCTCCTTCGTGCACAAAAATTCAAACATTTTATAGACAGTCATTTTGGTGTCACCCTCTCTGATGGTGTCACCCGGTGCAGTTCACCCCCCCCCCAAGTGACACCACTGGTGAATATTGTTACCAGCTACAGCCATGTATCATTAATGAACACGATAACTTTCTGTAGCAAAATAAATCATGACTCCTCAGCATTTGACCTAATCACAAGGCTTTCATCAGAGAAATGACACCTGGACTGGAGTCACATGATCACTAAATGTTGATCATGTCACAGAATTCTTCTGTACAAGGGCAGAATTTCCAATCCAGAATCATGGTTCAGCAGGAAAAAATTTGTATCATATGATGTGAGCACCCTTTTTACAGCATACCTGTTGAAAAAGGCCTTGTTAGTCAGTCAGAATAGACTCGAAGAAGAATACAGAGTGGAAGAAACACTAACTTAGTGATAGAACAGGTAATTACTCTCTTGAAATGGGTCTTAAATACTACTTGTATTGTCTATCAGAGAGAATTCTATCAACAGAAGTTTGAGGCAGTAATCAGGGTTGCCAGTCTCTTCTATTGTGGCAAATTTGTATGTGAAAGATTTTGAACACACTGCAGCCCATCTGGAAGAAGATGAGAGGTTGCCATTTTTTGGATACTCGTGTTCACATTTTAGATGAGAGGGGAACAAAAGTTACAATTGATTGCAAACCTACCCACACAGACCAGTATCCGAACTTCAACCACCATCTTGAACATAAGAGATCACTGCATTGGGTGATCAGCATTATTAGTGTTTAGCAAGACCTGTGATGGAGGTTAATCATATTAAGACACCATTAAGCCTTTTAAGGGCTAATGGTTGCAAAAACTGGATGCTTGTGTTTTTGGAGTCTGTCCCATTACCATATATTAGTGATCTCTTTGAGAGATTTAAAAAACCTTCTGAAAGCCATGGAGCAAATTTGATCCATAAACCCTTAACATCATCCATTCAAGTTTGGTACATCCCAAAGACTACACTGTTTTGAGTAAGAAGTGCTCATTCATCTAAAAACTCCAGTGTAATAATTGTGGAAAAGGCTACATTGGGGAGACCACTAGAAGCCTTGAGACAAGAGTTAAAGAACCCATGTACACCAACAGAGAATCCCTGACAGTGGTTGGTGAAGATTGCAAAGAATCAGAGCACACTATTTCTTGGAATAACATCAGAGTTCTCAGAAGAGAGAACAATAACCCAAGGAGAAAGATAAGGGAAGCTATTGAAATAATGGAGGGAGAACCAGTGTTGAACTGTGATTCCAGACCGGAACTTCCACATTTGTACAGAAAGACTTTCTTATGTGATCAACATTTAGTTGATCATGTGATTCCAGTCTGGATGTCGTTCCTCTGATGAAGACCTTGTGATAAGGTTCAAAGCTAAGGAATCATGCTTTATTTTGCTACAGATAGGTATTTATTCAGAAAAACTGCTAAACAGAATTTTACTGAACTTTTCAGAAGGCATCCTGTCATAAAGGGCTTTAAAATTTGTACAGATGTCTCAAAATCCATGATTAAAGGTAGAAACACACTTGCACATCTTTTTCTCAGAAAACTGCTGAGCAGAATTTGACCAATTTTTGCACAATGTCCTGGCATGGGGACTTTTCAGTTTTGGATAATATGATGTTACATCAAAATATGGATGCAGATAAAATTAGAGAAACCTTAAAGATAAAATTAGATAAATCTTGTAAAGTTAAATTAGGGAAACCTCGTTAAGATAACATTAGGGAAACCTTGTTAAGATAAAATTACAGAAACCTTGCAACAACTATTTCCATAACATACACAACCATCAGTATTGGAAGAAATTTATACAGAAATCATTTTATTCATCCAGATTTCTTTGTAAATATTTCTTGGATTTGGTTATTAGGCAGATTATCAGATAGGGGAGCAATCTCAGGCACATTTGGGTTTGTTTACTGGTCAAATGTTTTAAAATTTATTATGGAATTTGTAACATTTCGTAACATTTAAATATGGTCTTTGTAACATTTGATAACATTTTAAAATATTATGGTCATTGTAACATTTCATAACATATTAAAATATTATGGTCTTTGTAACATTTGATAACATATTAAAATAGTATGGTTATTGTAACATTTGATAGCATTTTGAAATATTATGGTCTTTGTAACATTTGATAACATTTTAAAATATTAGGTCTTTGTAACATTTGATAACATTTCAAAATATTATGGTCTTTGTAACATTTGATAACATTTTCCAGATCAACTCTCATTACATGTATAAGCATGTGGGAGATTGTTTTATTAGTTGGTGTTTCAACAGCATATCTGAGATAAAAGAATGATTATATCGGGATGAGACTACCAGAGTAAAATGCCTGCCCAGGGAAATATCTCTGCAGCCATCACATGGTCTTGTCTGGACTGATCTAAAAAATAGGCAACCTTCTGGTCACGAGCCTTTCATGCATACACATGACAGAACAGAAAGGTCAGTTTAGGAGGGATCAAGAGATTTCCAAACTTTAGTCAGTTGTTTTGACTTGAAGTCAGTGGGATTTTCATCATCCTAATTTTTAGTATGCATATGGACAAAATAGCAGATACTGAACAAATTTGCATTTTAACATCTCTTAGTAGATCACTGCCTGGATTTGTGGTAGTCCTCATCTTTGTTGATCTCAATATTTAGGAATTGATGTGTCCTTAATGGGTCCAGGTTACCTCTCCAGTTAGCCTGAATTTTCATTCAGAATAAAAAATGTCCTTTCAGTGTCTGCATAAGAATGTGGAAATGTGTTAGGGAGGGGTATGATACATGATATGATCTCCGACCTCTATGGTGCTTTGGCTGTTATTATCTAGGAGATGGTTGACTAAGGTGTTATTGCCTGGATCAAGCAGACAATAAAACAAAATATGAAATTTAACTTACGGAGTAGCAAAACTATGATGAAAGGATCGGAAAAGTATGTGTGTGTATTTGGGAATTTTAACATAGCTTTAACAAGCTGTGTCATATTGCTACAATGTCTGCATTGTGGCAGTTTTTATAATAGTGATGTCTAGCACTGGGACATCATGCCGCAGACATGTAGTATCGTGATTGGATTAATAAAGCAAATATCTTACATATATCCTACATCTAATATGGCTGACATGGTGTTAATCTTAAAAATCTTGTTAAATTGCTTAACTTCTGAATTGATGAGCATATTGACATGGGGTTTTCATTCTTATGATGCCTAGTTGGCTTAAAATAAAAATGGTGCTGATCTGATCATTCCTTATGGCAGCCATCTTAAAAATCTTGCTGTGGCTTCTTCTGAAATGGATGGTGATATTGATATGGGGTTTCAACTAAAAGGCTTCTTATGATGTCTGCCATAATTAGGTATGGGTAATATGTTCTTTTTTATGCCTATTGTTCCTATTTTTCAGTATTGAGTGTACATTTTGTAGTAGATCATAAAGCTTCATACCCAGAATTACTCTCATAAAATGCAGAACCAAACACATCAGTATAGTCTTACAACTCTATGGCCTTAAACTATGTAACAGAAAAGAGTGACAACCAACAAGTTTTGTAAAACTCAACAAATAATTTATTTCCCTAGAATACAAAGTGAAAATTTTAAAAAAACCTACAGTACTGTGATTTAAATCCCAAATAGTACTAAATGTTCTCTCACAAGTCCAAAAGTATAGTGTATTCCAAATGAATTCTGTTGGTGTTCTGAATGAATTCCAATCTTGAATATACTGATATACAATAGCCTGGAATAGTGTTGATATGCTAACAGTCTTGATGTATCACAATGATATAATCCCAAATGTCACTAAATGAATTCACTATAATCCCAATATAGTGATTTATTCCTAACGTATAAGAACACTATGTGATTCCAATGAATACTTTAAATAAATAAATCCTCTCAAATTAAAACAAAACACAACTGAAAGGCTGATCCCACTTCAGATGTTAAGATAGGAATGAGTAATTCTGTTGATCACTACTTTTATATAAAAACTTAAGCCCAAAAATAGTACCAGGATATGGGTCAATAGTTCATTTCTAGAACATTCTAAGTTGTCAACAAGATCAGGTCTGTTAAGTTTAAGTAAGCTAACTGGCAAAGATCAGGTAGATCATGTTTTTCTGAGGGGAATGCCAATGTCCTGAACTCAAATCCAAGTAAACATGTTTACCTACTATGTTCTTAAAATAAGAAATAGAAAAGAGCAAAAACCATCAAGTTTTGTAAAATTTAACAAATAATTTATTTCCCTAGAATACAAAGTGAAAATTGAAAAGAACTTACAGTATTGCGAATTAAATAGTCCAAAAAGTTCTTTCGACAGCCATAATGAATAAAGTTCTGATTAAATTTCAAATTAAGAGCCAGTGGTCAAGGTGTTGATGTTTCTGTAGTCTTGAATGTACTAATGTACCAGTGGCCTGAAGTGTGATGATGTGATTAATCTCAGAATGAATCACAATAATATAATCCAAGATGTCTGAATTCACTTTAATTCTAAGTTAATGTTTCTGTCCAAGAATATTATTAAAGAGCCCTTTGCATTTTCAGAAAATAATAATTTGAATAAATAATTTCATGTAAATCAAGTACTGAAGACAACAATAAAAATTATTCTGCTAAAGATGTGAAATGCAAGAACGTATAGTTTTTTCAGTAAACAAAATTATATTAAAAAAAAACTAAGATACAAAAGAAGAACCAGGATGTAAGACAAAAGTTCAATTCTAGAAGAATCTAAGTTGTAAATAGATAAGATATATTATTACAATTATAATAAGGAATGTGGTAAACATCAGGTAGGCTCCGTATTTTTATGGGGAATATCAATGTCCTTAAATCAGAAGCAAATAAATATGTTTACCTTTATTGATAATTTTAATATTTAACCCATACTCCTAGGAAAATATTAACCATGTATTATTTTGTTTAGAGAATGATGGGCTTTAGTTAGGTGCACAGTGAACTTCATTACGGACAAGGTAAAGTCCATAATACAATTATATGTACCATATAATCTCGGAGGAAAAAACCTAACAATAATACAAATTAAATATACATAATGCTACTACTAATAATAATCTTAATATATAATCTACAATCATTGACAGAAATTAGCTATGTTACATGTTGTTTGCAAATAAAAATTAAAACATTAATAAGACATGACTACCCTCAATGATGGACAAAGGTCAAGCACACAATACAAATTAAATATATATAACAATGGTTGCACTAGGCGATTCCTCAGGATATTGATTTTAAATATAATTTTACACTTCTGTGTTGATAGTATGTTGTGGCATTATAAATGAGTATAACTCCATGATATTTGTGCTAAATAAACAAAGTTGACACATAGCAGTTGCACTGTCCCTGGGGACACTGTCTAACCTAAACAAAAGAGGAAGACAAAATTATGTACTGGTATTTTTTTATTAGAGCTAGCAGGTTCTTTTTTTTTAAATGTATCACTTTAAATTTGGAAGGACAATCCCATGCTTAGCCAGAAAAGAAAAGAATGAGTTGTCTAGTTGATACAGTTTTTAGATTAAATTAGTCTGGCCTGCACCACACGTTTCTGCTAAGCTAGGATGGTTCAGTAGCAACAGTCATTTTAACTACAGTCATTGCAGAATGCCTGGAAAATGCACAGTCAGTAATAGTTGGCAGCAAGACAAAAACATCGATTTTTCAGGAATGGGCATTTATACCTGAAGTTTGAACAAATGAAAATGCAGGAGCATGCTGTTTCATTTTGTCCTTGTACGTAAGGGTCAGCACAAGCAATGACATTGTTACATGTAGGCTCATACTAAAGTAACAAAAGAAAAGAGTGAAGTCAACAAGCTTTGTAAATTTAACAAAATAATTTATTTCCCTAGAAAACAAGGTAAAAATGTGAAATAGGACTTATGGTTTGTGAATCTAATCCAAAAATTAATCCTAGAATTCAAAAAATATAAGTCCAATCACTAAAAAGTTCTAATTGAATCCAAGTTCGAATCTCAATGAAGTTCCAATATGGAACTCGATGACATCCTCTATAACCAGTTTGTGTTGATGTGTCAACAGTTCCTTGTTGAGTCACCAAGAATATAATTCCAGCTTTTGAATTCCGAATAATTTTCAGTAAATGTCTTTGTCCAAGAATTTCGATGAAGAGTATTTTCCAGGGTGAATAAATTATTTTAAATAAAAAGAACTCAATTCAAATGGCAGCAACAGGAATACCTTTCAGCCTCAAGGTATTATTTACAACTGACCAAAATTCACTGAGATTGAGAATTAAACCCAACTAAAACGTCATTTCAGACCCACGTGATGGGTCATGTGATTACTCACTACAAGTCAATTAGCACGTAGGCTAGAATAACCCCATCTAAGGATCTGATTCCCACACTGGAAATGAATTTAAAAATAAAACGTTGTTTATTCAGACTAACATGTAGGCGAAGCATGACCTTGATTACAACCAATGATTTTCACTTAGTGTTTACAAAATTGGAATCAAGATCAAGAACTAGGTTAGCTAAAAATACAATGTAGCAATCATTTTGCATTCTAATCAGGCTAAAAGAACTGAACTGAATTTTTCTAGAAAAATGTCAAATCCAGTGAATAAAGGTATTACAGTAACATGTAATAAAATAAAATCAAAAGAAAAGAGAATTTAAAACTAACATACAAGTAATTACAGATACGTAACGCTTCCCCCCAGAAAGAAAAAGAAAGATTTATGTAATAAAGCTTTCTTTTTACCATATGTTAATTATACATGAGGTAAAACAAAATTACATAAGAAGAACTCTTATGAATCATACAAAGTGTACATGAAATAATATTTCTATACATGGGAAAGTGCATCTGCAATTAAATTATCTTTTCCCTTGATGTGCCTGATGTCAAGATTATATTCTTGTAAAAACAAACTCCACCTTAATAATCTTTGATTTTTATTTTTCATCTTGTCAATGAAAGTAAGGGGGTTGTGATCACTAAACACAACAACCGGAGAAGGGGCTGAACTAACATAAACTTCAAAATGCCGTAATGCCAATACCAAAGCCAAACATTCCCTCTTGACTGTTGAGTAATTTATTTGGTGCCTACCTAATTTCTTAGAGAAATAGAACATTGGATGGTCAACACCATTTCTGTCTTTTTGAATCAATACTGCTCCAACCCCAACATCACTTGCATCAACAGATAGTTTAAAAGATTGACTGAAATTTGGAGCTGTAAGAACGGCACACTTTTAAGTATGGTTTTTAACCTATCAAAAGCCTCCTGACATTTTTCAGTCGAAAGAAACTTGTTTTTCTTGCTCAACAAGTTTGTCAGGGGTTCAGCAGTATTAGAAAAATTTGAACAAAATTTCCGATAGTATCCAGCCATACCCCAAAAACGGATCAGTTGCTTTTTACTGACAGGCACAGGGAATTCAGAGATAGCCCTGACCTTAGCATCTATAGGTTTAACTTGACCATGTCCCACAATATGTCCTAGAAAAGTTACACAAGCATGGCAAAACTCACTTTTAGATAAATTAGTTGTCAGATTTGCATCAGTGAGTCTGTCAAAGAATTTCCGAATTGTTGCTAGATGTTCTTTCCAGGTGTCGTTGTAGATGATGACATCATCAATGTAAGCATCGCAATTATCTAGACCAGAGGTAATAATATTCATCAAACGTTGAAAGGTACTTGGGGAACCCTTCATCCCGAACGGCATTACTTTATATTGATAGAGTCCATCTGGAGTCACAAATGCCAAAATTTCCTTTGCCCTTTCCATTAGTGTAATTTGACAAAATCCTTTTAGAAGGTCAAATTTGGTGATATACTTGGCATTTCCAATTTTATCAATACAGTCATCGATTCTTGGTAATGGAAATGAATCTGTTTTTTGTCACAGTGTTCACCTTCCTATAATCAGTGCACATATGGAAAGTTTTATCTGGTTTCAGAACAAGTATACATGGTGAACTCCAATCACTTTTACAGGGCTCTATGAAATCATTCTCCAGTAAATACTGAATTTCCTTTTTCAGGTATTCCTGTTTGAGAGGGTTCATCCTGTATGGGTGTTGTTTCACAGGTTTAGAATTCACAATTTCAACATCATGAAAAATTCTGTTTGTCCTTGTAGGAACATCTGGAAATAAATGCTCATATTCAAATAATAGCTGTTTAAGTTCATTCCTTTCCTATTGTTGCAAATTTAAAAGTTTCTGGTCCAGATTTTTCAGAATTTCTGAATTCCGAAGATTTCTCACTCGAAAGTCAATAGAATCCGATTGAATTCCTTCACTTAAATCCTCAGTAAGTGGGATAGGTACAACAAAATTAATTGCATGATTTACTTGGTTATCTCTTTCAATATACTCCTTTAACACATTGATGTGGCAAAGTTGTTTTTGTTTTCACCTCCCAGGAGTATTTGTGATGTAATTTACATCATCTACTTTCTTTTCAACCGTGTACAGACCATAATACTTGGCCTGAAGAGGATTTTGTGGAATGGGCAAGAGAGCTAGAACTCTATCACCAGGATGAAAACTCCTTTCCTTTGAGTTTTTATCATATCTTAATTTCATTTTTGACTGAGTAGAGTGCAGATTCGCTCTTACAACCTCACAAGCCTTTGACAACTTACACTTAAAATTAGACACATAATCAAGAAGATTAAGTTCAGTACCTTCATTAGAAAGAAGTTTCTCTTTCAACAATTTCAGTGGTCCATGCACAGTATGTCTGAAAACTAGTTCAAAGTGACTGAATCCTAAAGATTCTTGAACAGACTCCCTAACAGCAAACAAAAGTAAATGAATGGCTTCATCCCAATCTTTACCTGTATCAAAGCAATATGATCGCATCATATTTTTCAAAGTCTGATGAAATCTTTCTAAAGTCCCTTGTCTCTCAGGGTGATAGGCAGAAGATTTGAATTGTTGAATGCCTAATTCATACATAACTTGCTGGAAAATTCCAGACATAAAATTTGACCCTTGATCCGATTGAACAGATTTGGGAAGGCCAAATTGAGTAAAAACCTTTATCAAAGCTTTTACTATAGTTTTGGTTTTAATATTCCTCAAAGGAATTGCCTCTGGGAATCTTGTTGATGCACACATAATGGTCAACAAATACTGGTTGCCTGACTTGGTCTTAGGTAAGGGACCAACACAATCTACCATAATTCTGCTAAATGGTTCGTCAAATGCAGGAATGGTTGCAGATGATCCTTAGGTATCTTCTGATTGGGTTTTCCTACCATTTGACAAGTATGACAAGATCTACAGTATTTACAAACATCACTTTTGATTTTTGGCCAATAAAAGTGAGTCAAGATCTTGTGATAAGTCTTATTAATCTCTAAATGACCAGCCAGAGGAGTTTCATGGGCCAGACTAAGTATTTCCTGTCTGTAAGATTTTGGAACTACAGTTTGATAGTTCACTGACCATTCATCACCAGCAGGTACTTCGGGAGGTGACCATTTTCTCATAAGAATTCCATTTTTAATGAAATAACAGACAGGTACTTCAGTGGCTTCAGTTTCACTAATGGCCCTCTGAAACAAACAGGAGATCTTGGGATCTTTTTCCTGTTCAATGACAAGTGATTGTTGTTTCTCACCGTGATTAGATAAAAGAGAATGAGTAGTTAAATGAGGATCACTGTGATCAATACCTTTTGATTGATCCAAACAAGGAGTGAAAGTGATCTCATCAAAAGCCTGACCAATACATGTCAGCTAAAGGTCAATATTTTCCTTATCAAAATCATACTCAAGAGCTTTCATTGCCATAGCTCTAGTAATTGCACAAGTTGGGTATAAATCAGGGTATTCTTTTTCAATAGGATCAACTTTCTGATCCAAAGAAGGCTTGTCAGATACAAGTGGATTAACCACAACCTTGTCTCCAGCTAGGTCGTTGCCTAGTAACAAATGTCTGCCCTCAACAGGTAAAAAAAGACACTATACCAACTGTCACAGGTCCTGAAACTAAGTCTGATGACAAATTTACAGAATGGAGAGGAACATTAACAAAGCTGCACTCTACTCCCTGAATGAGAACACTCTCATTAGAAGAAGACTTCTCAGAAAAAGGCAAAGTACCTGATAATAAAAGACTCTGAGAAGCTCCTGTTTCCCTTAAAATTTTAATAGGGATAGGATTGGCAAAATCACCCAAGAGTGATATAGAACCCTTTGACATGAATGGTTCATAATTCTCCATAATAAAATCAGATGGGGATTTGTTTTAGACCCAACAAATTTATTGCTTTCAGTACATGACCGTGACCTTGACCTCTTAGAAATAAGAGCATTTGGGATAGGTCTGTCTTGATTCTGATGCCTATATTTCAATTTGAAGCAATCAAAATAACGTGTCCTTTCTTCTTGCAATAGGTACACATAGGAAGAGACAAGGATTTTGAATCAAACTTATCAAAAGCTTGATTTGTAAAAGTTGTGCCAGATTGAGTTTTGGGAGGAGTTGTATTAGGCTGAAATACCTTTTTACTAGTAGACTGCTGAGTGAAAGATTTGCCTACAACAGAAACTTTATGAGTTAAGAAATACTTATCAGCAGCACGAGGAGCATTTTCCAAGGTTTCAATCTGATGCTCTTCAAGATAAGTCTTAATGTCACTATGGACACAGTTCTTGAACTCTTCAAGTAACACAAGTTGTTTGAGACTTTCATAATCATGTTCAACTTTCTCAGCTAAGCACCATCTCTCAAATAACTGCTCTTTTTCTCTTGCGAATTTGACATCAGTTTGTCCAGCATCCTTTTTATAGTTCCTAAATTTTTGCCGATAAGCCTCAAGGACTAACTCATAATCCTTTAAGATGCATTCTTTAACTAAATCATAGTCAGCACTTTGACGAACTGACACTGAATGGTAAATATCACTAGCTTTACCAATTAGTACACATTGTAGTAATTGAGTCCAATGCTCCCTTGGCCATTTCAAATTTTCAGGGACTTTTTCAAAACGAGGAAAATATTTGTCTACTTCTTTTTCTCTAAAAGGGGGCACTAACTTGACATTTCTTGTAATATCAAAACTTGAATTTGTACATGAAATGGGATCGTGCTTTTCACTTGCCAGCTCTAATTCTTTTAACTTAATTTGAAATTCCCTTTCATCCTTCTCTCTTTGCAATTGCATGTCTCTCTCTCTCTCTCCTTCTCAAATTGTAACTGCATTTGCACCCTCTCCTCTATCTCTCCCCCCCCTTCTAATTGTAACTTCATTTGTTTATCTTTCTCTCTTTCCTGTCTCTCTCTCTTCTTTTTCAAATTGTTCTTTTTCTTTTTCCAATTGCAGCTGCATTTGTTTCACTCTCTCCTCTTTCTCAAACTGCAACTACATTTGTTTTTCTTCTTTATCTTTCTGAAGTTCCAGCTTCCTTAACTCTGATTCCATCTTGTATTTTAATTTTAATTCCTTTACTTTTATATCATAGTCTGATGCAGATTTACTGATCGAACCCACAACACTTTTATCAAAACATTCTTTTCTACCAAATACTGGATCAAAATGTTTTTAATTTCTTGCTTCATTAAGGAAGATTTTGCCTCAGAAAGATTATATTTTCTGGCAAGTTCAAGCAACTCATCTGTTTTCAAACTATCCAACTGCTCCTGAGTAGGACTAGAAAAAAAAGTCTCCACTTTTGATGACATTGTGAAAAAAGTCTGTTGATTTCACTAAAAATGTCAAACAAAATATGAAATAGTACTTGGGATTTAAAATATTCTGAAAACTAGGGGAATTTAAATTTAAAAAAACAATTTTCTGAAATATTTTAGCCAAAATTCATATATCCCAAGGACGAGAACCCCAATTTTCCTTAGTAACATGTAGGCTCGTACTAAAGTAACAAAAGAGTAAAGTCAACAAGCTTTGTAAATTTAACAAAATAATTTATTTCCCTAGAAAACAAGGTAAAAATATGAAATAGGACTTATGGTTTGTGAATCTAATCCAAAAATTAATCCTAGAATTCAAAAATATAAGTCCTATCACTAAAAAGTTCTAATTGAATCCAAGTTCGAATCTCGATGAAGTTCCAATATGGAACTCGATGACATCCTCTATAACCAGTTTGTGTTGATGTGTCACTACAAGTCAATTAGCACGTAGGCTAGAATAGCCCCATCTAAGGATCTGATTCCCACACTGGAAATGAATTTAAAAATGAAACGTTGTTTATTCAGACTAACACGTAGGCGATGCATGACCTTGATTACAACCAATGATTTTCACTCACTGTTTACAAAATCGGAATCAAGATCAAGAACTAGGTTAGCAAAAACTACAATGTAGCAATCATTTTGTGTTCTAATCAGGCTAAAAGAACTGAACTGAATTTTTCTAGAAAAAAGTCAAATCCAGTGAATAAAGTTATTACAGTAACATGTAATGAAATAAAAATAAAAGAGAATTTAAAACTAACACACAAGTAATTTAATTATATATTGCATCATAAAAGTCATTTTGAGCTTTCTCAGCAGGTTCTATAAAGGCAATGACTGACAATGGGATTGCAGTTTCAGTGATAATTGTTTCATGCAAAGTAGTGAAGTGCCTAAGACTGAAATATTATGGATGTCAGCAGCTTTTTCCAGTCTGCACACGGCAGATGAAGCAGAAGAGAAAGGGACAGTCATATTAATGTCTCAGTCCAAAGTACTTTGAAGTAAAGGAAATGAAAGAAAACAAAATGAAAAGCAAAAGAAAGTACAGCAGCTAAAGAACTGTGTTTAATACTTGGGTACAGTTACGATGACTTTGCTATCATTTGTGTTTCATATTTCATTACATTTATTTATATCTTATGTTTTTCTTGTTTTTAAATTTGTAACTGGGAGTAGAACACTTCATGCTGAGAATAGTCATTGAAAACTGAAAACTAGTCATTAAAAAGTCATTGAAAAATCGTTGAAATTTTCAGCATTCCTGATCTGTATGAATCCTGAATGCATTCAGCTTTCATTTACAAATTTCAATTGCAGTTTTTTTTGTGTTGAGCAAATGGGAACCTATGTTTTGCCTTTTCAATGGGAAAACAAGAGTCTCAATTATGCCTTAGATCACTCACCTGGCTGACATCTGCCTAATAGCTACTGGTAAACATAAGAGCAGTTGGGTCAGAAGGGTGCTTTCTGCTGAAATTTCATTGGATGCTTTTGAATAAATTTGTTATTAAAATAGTTGTTGTTCTTAGAGTAAAGTGGTGCAGAAGTTTTTCTTGTGTCTATCAAGTATACATTCAAAATTGTGTGGACGAAAAGTAACAATGTTAATGAGCATGATGCTATCTAAGAACGTAATTTGGTCAAAACATTCAGAAAATCTGTTGTTCATTTGCTTCTTGTTGATTTTTGCAATTCTTTTTTTTATTGATGAACAATTTTTGATTTAGTGTCCACAACATTGGAGAGTCTGTTTACCTTGATTTAATGATAATTTAATTTGGAGGTAGTTTAGGAGAAATGCAATTACGTTAGTGGTTATTTCTTATGTTTTTTTAAGTATAGGATATCAATTTAAAACAATTTTTTATTAATAGCATTTAATGTTTGAAACAGTATAAAATAATTTATATATACATAATGACAAAAAAAACATACTGAAGATTTCATAATTGCAGTACCCATTTTAGGCATTTAGTAGCTTAATAAGTGTTTCATGGACAGTGAGAGTAAGGTGACTCACTGCAGTGCTCCAGATTGTGAGTAAATTACTCGAAATTTCTACCCAAAATTCCATTTGGCTAGTAAATTTTGTAGAACAGTCACCGGCTGGTGCCCCCCCCCCCACAACCCGAGGCTCAAGCTCATTACTGTCAGTCACAGGGTCTCGTATCGTTGCATGCAATTTATATATCAGTCATACTATAAAAATCTACAAGGGAGGACACTTCTCACATGACCTATTTAAGACTCAATGCTGACATCTCAGGCTACAGTTTGTGTAGTGTAATTGGGTGACCTAATGTTTTCAAATGGTGGCTGGATTTTTCAATTAATAGCCAATCTTCGATCAATACATTATACTTACTTGGAGCACTCTACCAAAGGACACAATACAGCAAATTCATTAATTTTTATGGGCACTTCCAGACCACTTGTTATGATAAATAATTTCCCCTTCGAATGTTAAAAGGTTTTTAAATCTGTATCCCTTTTTCATGTATTTTGGGTAATTGCCCCCCACCCCCAAAAATCAAAAATTTTGAGCAGCAACAATCCAAAAGCAGTTATACTTTGGATACCTTTTTTCTTTTTTTGCTGGAGATACGTTTGTTTACATTGCTTTTTTTTAGGTCTCCATTCTTTTGTCTCCAAGCCTGAATTGTATTTCAAAACAGTTGCACACAGTCACTCTCTTCAGGCACTACACATGTTGGTTGGTTTCCTTATCCATTGTCAAAATTTGAGTATTGCCATGGATCGTTTTAGTGTTTTCTTTTTATGTAAGCTGGATTTGTGCCATATTGTGAGTAAAACACTGTATTTAATATATGTGTATCAGGACTGGCCAAACCAAGATCAAATCTGTTATGAGTTGTTATTTATCAATCTTAAAGAGATGAACAAAAGACAAAAATGTTTTAAGAAAAAGAGAAAAATTTGTTTCTTGTAATTTGTAAATATATATGGTATGCATATTTTGTACATGTATATGTTTCTGCACATTTGATTTGTTGTGTAAATGTAGACCTTATTGTTATACCCTTGTTTTCTGAGACTTTATTAGTCTGGCTACCTCTGTAACATGATTGAAACCGAATGGATGCTTGGATTGAATGATAACATAACACAATGTGAGGGTATGAAGGTTTATGAAACAAAAAATAAATGTTCACTACAACACAATATGCAAATTGACTTGCAGACCCACCCACTACATATAATATACGACTATCATACTGAACGTGTTACAGATTCATATATGTATAACAAAAATATGAGTATGGTTCTTACATCCATGGTATGCGTAATGAAAAGAATATGATTACAGAGTCATACCATACAAATGAACATGAGTACTTTATGATACAGAATAAAATAAGTATCGTTCACACAACCATATCATGCAATGAAAAATAAGATTGGTTCACACAACCATATGATACAGTGAAAAATAAGTATGGTTCACACAACTATATGATACAATGAAAAATAAGTACAGCTCACACAACCGTATGATACAATGAAAAATAAGTATGGTTCACACAGCCGTATAATATAACGAAATATAAGTATGGTTCACACAACCATATGATACAATGAAAAATAAATATTGTTCACACAACTATATAATATAGTGAAAATTTAAGTATGGTTTACACAACCATATGCCACAAAGTAAATTCAGTCTGGTTCACACAACCATGTGATACAATGAAAATTAAATATGGTTCACAACCATGTGTCCTTGTATACATTACATAACGTAATGGTCCTTATTCAAGAGTTGAGAATTTACGTCATAATTCCTCATCCTTCTCCTGAATTATATGTCCATATTCTACAGTTCCCATCGTGAAACAGATACACTGTCGGTTGAAATGGCTTCACTGCCACACTACGGATAATAGCCTTACCATCCTGGTTCTTCTAGCTGATCTATCCATCTTATCCATCCATACATACATACAGCTATAAATAAATCAAGCAGGTCATAACAAGGAATAAAAAAATACAGAGAAGAAATCCATAAATACATGTTACTAAACTGTTTTATGTCAAATAAAGCCCTTAGCAATAAATTGTAACAGACCAACTGTTTGTCTAGTGTAAATTAAACCCAAAGAATGACAAACAAAGGCAGTAAATTGAAGGAAGGCATTTAAATTAAAAATATATGCTTACAAATGGGATTTGTAAAAAATTTAACACTTACCCCTACGGCTGTAGTTGGAAGTAAGAATGTTGACACTCCCTGACAAGAGCCAAGCAATCACTGTGTCACATAGAAGAATAAGCATCCTATAAAGTAACAGAAAAAAAATGCACACGACCAGGGGTAAAGTACCTTTGCACACTGTGCTATACGAGTATCTCACCGCAAGCAACATACAAGCGACACAAGACGAGATGTATGTATTGTTCAGTCACACAAAACAAAAAAATGAACCACCCTATGTAATGCTGTATGCGTCTACGAAGTTAATTAACCAAATTTTTCTTAGGGCATACCAAATTATTTCTTGCCTTATTCCGGGACAACCTAATGACAAGATGCAAGCATCACTTCTCATGATTCGCACCCGATTATTTAAGGGACATAAACTCCTTCTTTTGTATTGCATTGAGATGTGTTACCTCATTTTTCTTTGTTAGTCTTACATTAGTTATTATGAGTTTTATTTGGGTATATTTGTTATAGAGTTAGATTTGTTTTATTTTGAAGTCCCATCTATCTATCTTCTGACCTGATTTTCAGAATTCCTGGACGGATTTGAGATCATGTGACTACTTTTGAGCAGCCATGGCCATCTAATTTTTGGAGTGGAAAATTTTCATAACATGTGAGTGGGGGTTGGACTGGCTCAGCTAGTTACTAAGAAGTGATATCACCTCCTAGTGACTCTACTTCTTTTCTCCCCTGTCTTAGGCATTTGAAGTCCCTCTTTTATGAAAAGTTAAAGAAAAAAAAAGTGCACTGATTTAATAGGCATCCCATGCTGTTTACTATTTCAGTGTTTTATCTACCCATGTGTCATGCGTCAAATATGCAGACTTTTCGGATTTGACGCACAAAAGTCATCGACGGTACATAAATTGACACACCCCAATGTTATATTTTGCTGATTAACACAAAACAAAGGTTTGGTCTAAAAATTGTCGCCGGTACATAAATTGATGCACACCAATGTTATGTTTTGCTGATTAACGCAAAATAGCCTGTACATGAGTTATATATAGATCTGGATCAGCTGGACAGTGAGCATTATTGTCCTGGTCAGTAAATAGTGACCATGTTATGCTGACTTTACTAAAAATTTAATAAAGTTGATATGTGATATAAATATTGTATTTTGTGTTTTACTTTATGTTGCATGTTTCATTATATAAATAACCTTACTAGGGACTGATATTCATGTCTACCTTAATCTACCAATGAGCCATTGACTACTTTTTGTCTTTTTGTATGATGAAATGTAGGACCCATTGGTTTTGGAAAGGACCAGTAGTATTATCAGGTTACTGGTCCTGGGCTTGTGAAAGATTTTGGTGAGTTTCAAACACTGATCAGGATCACTTTAATCAGTCTGAAAGAGTTTCATGCCCAGATGTCTTCAGAATTTGTTAAAAATCATTTGTTGAACAGTTCTTAAAATGTTATAAACAGCAATTGCGAACAGATGGCACACAGTGGATGACACATAACTGACGTAAGATTACAAAATAATATCACTTGATCCTTTTATCCGTGTGAGCTTCTAAAACATGAATAAGTGGGACAAAAAATCTTTAAAAAATATTTTTTGCTTGCATTTAAAGGAATCATCTCATAAGTTACCACAGGTGAAATTCAGCCAATCAGATAAGTTCTTTTGCAATTGCCTACTTTAACTGAATCATTATCACCAGCTTATAGTGTGCTACATGGGAAGGAGCCAGAATGGGACAGAATGGTTTCATATTGTTTTTACTTGTTCTCTTGAATACTGGTATGTTGTGAGTGGCAATTTGTTGTGTGCAATACTGGTGTTTAACATTTTGAGACTAGTCTCAGTCACAGATACTCCAGCCAATATGGTACAACAGTACAACAGAATGTCTGAATGACAGGTTTGGGTTAAGCAGGGGCCATTATAAATTCTATTAAAATTTTGTCAGAAAAACTGGGACAATTGAACATGACCTAAAACCTTTTAATGTTGATCCTCAAACAAAATTCAGTCACAAGCTATGAAGTCCTACAGAATTTATTGAGTGGATGGGGTGTTGTGGGTATACACTCAATCCATGAAGTCCTTCAAAAGTTATAGAGTGGATGGGGTGTTATGTGTATATGATCCATGAAGTCCTTCAAAAGTTATTGAATGGATGGAATGTTGTGTGTATACAGTCCATGAAATCCTTGAAATGTTATTTAGTGGATGGGGTGTTGTGTGTATACAGTCCATGAAGACCTTGAAATGTTATTTAGTGGATGGGGTGTTGTGTGTATACAGTCCATGAAATCCTTGAAATGTTATTTAGTGGATGGGGTGTTGTGTGTATACTGTCCATGAAGACCTTGAAATGTTATTTAGTGGATGGGGTGTTGTGTGTATACAGTCCATGAAGACCTTGAAATGTTATTTAGTGGATGGGGTGCTATGGTTAATACTAATTGTGTCTTCAGTACATAATTGGAAGGGGCATACAAAAGTTATTGCATCCTTCTTAGTATGCATATTAGGTCATCCATGCCCAAAACTTAATCAACAGCTTTTTGGAAGAAAATGGCAATAACATTTCTTCACTTGGATTCAGAAATAGTTTCCTTGGCATAGTCACTGAAATGCAGGGACACACACACACACACGAACACACGCATGTTTTGGCTTATATCCGTGAAACTAAAAAACTTAATAGCTGACCACTACATGTTTGGTCCCCAACTCACATGAAAATAATTCTGCAGCTGCTCTCTCTCTCTCTCTCTCTCTCTCTCTCTCTCTCTCTCTCTCTCTATATATATATACACCACTCCCTCGATAATTCGTGCCCTGATAACTCACGAATCCGCTTATAATGCGGGGTCAGGTGCGGATCCCATTTTTAAAACCAGAAATTACCCCAAAAATAGACCCCTATTTTATGAACTTGATGGAAATCACGATCAAAATTAGCTACAAAAACTTTTATATATCGCTCGTTTTATCGTCGAAAACGGTAAATAGGACCTGGAAATTATATATATATATATATATATATATATATATATAGTTCCCCAGTTTGTGCATAAAATGTATTTGCTCTCCTTTTTGCATATTTGGCAAAATGACATTTTAAAAAATTACTGTCTTCATAAACATGATCAATTCAAGGAAAATACCAGCAATTCAAAGACCTGGTGTATTCCATAAAAGAAATAGAAATTTAGTGATACATAGCACGTATACATCTGTAAGCTATCCATAACATCTAAATATGCATTGTCCTGGCAGTCCAACATGAATGGGCCATAATTAGTAATCAATATCAACTCCAGAAACCATTAATGAACATTCTGGGAGTATAGACAAGCAAATCATAGTTTCTGTCACTCCTCTGGGACCTCATTTGTAGATCCATTGTTCTTCTTGGTTGTCAAGTCTGCTATGCTGCCCACATAAATTTTCAATAATTTTGACACCTTAGGTTCCTTGAAGGTGATGTAAAATATATGAGGAAAGGCAAGGAAGAAAACAAGAAGAAAATGTAAGAAATACTGCACAGATAGAAAGAAGGAAAAAAGAAGGAAATTTGAGACAAAATGGCACAGAAGAGAGAAAAGCAAACAGGAAAAATAACAATGAATAATATTTGCAAATGAACAGACATCATGATAGATAAGATGAATAATTTGTGAATGGCTGCATAAGGTCAGGAACTGATATTATTAAACTGATGGCTGGATGGAAACAGAAAGACTGATAGATTAAAAGATATGAAAATATATAATGTTCATTAGAATTAATTTCCCCTTGTTACAAGTAAAAATGTAAATTATCTTCCCTTAGTAGGTTTGTTCCATCAGTTTTGGGTCCTGAGTGGGAGTGGTCTAAAGTTCTCAATCTTTTACAGATCATTTACACATCTCATCTTTGAGTTCAAGTTATGGCTTGGCCAACATGGATGTGTGAGAAAGCTTTCTTTTACTTCCTGTGGGTCACTAGTTCTTTCCAGGGTCTAACCAGCTTCTCCCTCCACCAAATACACTGACTGCTATGTATAGCCCGATCATATGCTCACAAATGGCATTAAACCCAACAAAACCAAACTAATCTATCAGTGAAGGACATACAGTTTATTGGGGGTTTTTATTGTGAGGTAACAGTCTTCATGGATTTTATAGTTGCAACAAGTCACAGACTTAGAGATCCAACAAATAATGATTCTCCAGGACAAACATGAAAAAGAATGAATTCACAGTAACTGTTAGACCACTGTTTTCCAAAGTTCTGATCATGTGTAATGACCAGGATACCACTTACAGCATCATGTATGAGCAGATCAAGGTTATTCAATTTGAAAGAACAGTACAGTGCTCTGTCTTTACAATGCTGTCTCTTTATCTGTCTCTTTTTTTTAATTCTGTCTCATTATAATGCTCTCTCTTCCTGGTGCTCTCTTTTTAATGCTCTATGTTTATTATATTGTCTCTTTATACTGTCTTTTTATAATGCTCTCTCTCTCTTTCTAATGCTCATTCTTTATAATGCTCTCTGTTTATATCTCTTTATAATGCTGTCTCATTATAATGCTGTCTCTTTATAATGGTGTTTCTTCATAATGCTGTCTCTACAATGTTCTCTCTTTATAATGCTGTCTCTTATAATGGTATTTCTTTATAATGGTGTCTCCTTACAATGTTCTGTCTTTATAATGTTGTCTCTTTATAATACTGTTCATGGGAGTGATTGGTATTATTAAGTGAGAGAGCCTTATACAGAATTCTTTTCCACCAAGGTTGTTTCATAATAGTACATAGCAACAAACAAATGGTAGATGTGAAACTACATTATGAACTTGTTCTGTTAACTTCGAACTAAAATTAAGCGATATTAATTAATTACATTATTAATTATTAATTATAATCCAAAATTTAACCAATTGAATCATGATCCTTGATCATTTCCATGTTTAAAAAGGGGCAGTGGTTTAGTGTTACAACCTTCCCCCAGCTTTGTTGGGGTGGGTTGTATGGTTTTGGTTATCGTTATCTAGAGGGTGATCGCCGACGGTGTAATTTGCCCAGAACGAGTAAATATCAATATAAAGTGTGAAACTTATATATGGAATAGATAAAGATCTGAGCAGAAATATTGAAAAGAATGACACAAGCCCCTGTATGGGTAAAAACAATAAAAATTTAATCAAAATTCATAAACAATGAAATTCATAACAATTGTGATAATGCATTACATTAGAAAGATACACTTTTTGATTTAAGTTATTCAACGAATTTCAAATACAAATATGCTTATACAAATAGCCGATCTGTTAAGCGATTGAATTAATTCATCATCAAACCGAGTGAATGATCGAAAACACTGCCTTGTACAGATTCATAACCTGATGATGGCTGGTTCAGTCCAAATTTGCTGCGACTGTTCTTTTGACTTCCTTGTGCCTGTAAGTCTGGGTCCTTTCCACTTTTCCCTTTTTACAAATTCTCAGGTGTCCCGCCTCTTTTGGCCTCCAACCTTGTGTGGTCACTTTGGTTTGGTAAGTACGTGGTACATCACATAGATATTTCACATAGGACGTCACGTAGATATTTCAGTGGCATGTCGCTTGAAGCTATCTCACCTTGCAAAAGCAAACAAAGTGACAACCTGAGTATTTCGTTAGGTACCCTACTGGGAAGAGATCATTACTTTCTCCTCTCGTTAATGTCAGATAAGTTCTATCGGAATTCAAACAGATACCACAGCCATCTGGTCTAACTAAACACGGCAGACCATAAACAAACCTAGTTCCCTAAGATTATTGTACTTCTTAATGGCCATTTCAATTACTGGCTTACATTACCTCACCCCCAGACATCAGTTCTGGCCTCGATTTAATTACACAAGTGAATGAATGAAATTCCTTACATGTCACAACCATGGTGTTTATAGTAAATACACACATTCAAGCCTCTAGCACATATAAAACCTCACTACAATTAACAAACATTAATTTCACATGGTTTAACAACGTTAATTTCCGTCAATATGCACTCGAGTCTTTATCATATGTGACATTATCTAAATCGGAGAATTTACATGGATTTTCGAAACTCATACCATTAAAGTAAGGCATGAAATTCTAGACACATATTTACCTACAACAAACGAGACTATACGTTCAAACGATTCATCAAACCTATATAAAGAATATCAGTGTACGGATCCCAATTACGAGTGAATTACTTCTAAATTCGACCCAGAGTCCCCCCTTTGTTTTTCTCTTGCAGAAAATGGTGTCAACTGATTAAAAGTGTTGCGAAAAGCACATTTAACCCGTGAGATTTCATGTGGAATCACGCCCCCTTATTCAGCGTAACCAATCTAAATTAAATATATCTCCTGCCCGAATTAGGCACCAAAAAAAAAAAAAAATGTAGTCCGTCTGATAAACTGGATTATCAAATCCTATCACTGGGAAGTTTCAGAATTGACAATTTCGATACAGATCAGAGGTTAACCCCTATCCCTTTCCAGTTAAATAAACGAAGTTTCAATTAAGAACCACCATTTGCAAGACAGTGACATTATCAATCAGTGCATTACGACTATTTAAACACGTGTCAGTCCCCATAAATCTAATTAATCGTTCACCTGTCCAACTTAATGTGTTCTTCATAGATCGACAGAAATTTGTACCCTTACATTTAGTGAGGGGTTTATAATGAGGAACTACTGTATAAATCCTGGTCTGCCATCACATTATGCAATTGTACATGTGCACATATTTGCACTACCTTTACTTTGCTGCCTATTACAATTACAGGTAAACAGAGTATTCATTATGTTTGTCAAGACCATGAACTCATTAGTATTATCAGCATTAACTTAATAGTATTAACAGCATTAATTCAATAGCATTATCAGCATTAATTCAATAGTATTATCAGCATTAACTCAAAAGTATTATCAGCATTAACTCATTAGTGTATCAGCATTAATTCAATAGTATTATCAGCATTAATTCAATAGTATTATCAGCATTAACTCATTAGTGTATCAGCATTAATTCAATAGTATTATCAGCATTAAATCAATAGTATTATCAGCATTAACTCATTAGTGTATCAGCATTAATTTAACAGTATTATCAGCATTAATTCAATAGTATTATCAGCATTAACTCTATAGAATTATCAGCGTTTGCTGGACATAATTATCAGCCACCTGTTTTAATGTCATATAGACAGATCTCATCGCTAATCACCTACCCATTATCCCATGAACTTGATCATAAAAATGATAACTGATGACATGACTCTCAGTTCTAATCACTTCAATACAACAGTCCCTCACTATAATGCCATTCTGTATATCACTGCCTATCTTATAACATTGGTATAGTCATGAATCCCAATAAATTTTTTGAATTTCATTTATCATTGCTTCTTTGATTATTTAGCTTTAGTTCTTGGCTAATAGCAACCAGTTGTGATTTCACATTATATATCCTGTAGGTGATTTTCATGCAATATTGTGACAAACCTGAGATGTAACTTACCTCTACATCAGGCGGGGGCCCCCGAGTGGCCAAGTCGTCTAAAGCGCTCACCATTCCAGATCACTGCCATCTTACCTCTGTTTGCATGGGCTCGAGTCTCAGGCTCGGATAACATGGGTACGTGAGGAAGCTTGCCAGTAGCCTCTCATGGGTCAGTGGTTCTTCCTGGGGTTTTCCAGGGTTCTTCCTCCACCAGTTGTACTGGCATCCGTGTATAGCCTATCTTGTGCTGAAAAATAGCGTTAACCCTAAAACAACATAACAACAACCTCTACATAAGGCTTTCTCACTTATAACACAGGTCACTTCCAGAATAGCTATATAGAGGTAATACATTCTGTGGTATCAATACACTAATTCAGTCAGACAGCTATAAAGAGGTATTACACTCTGTGGTATCAATACACTAATTCAGTCAGTCAGCTATAAAAAGGTAATACACTCTGTGGCATCATTACACTAATTCAGTCTATCAGGTATAAAGAGGCAATATGTTCTATGGTATCAATACACTAATTCGGCCAGTCAGGTATAAAGAGGCAATAGGCTCTATGGTATCAATACACTAATTCAGCCAGTCAGGTATAGAAAGGTAATAGTCTGTTGGTATCAATACACTAATTCAGTCAATCAGGTATAAAGAGGCAATACACTCTGTGGTATCAATACACTAATTAAGTCAATCAGCCATAAAGAGGTAATAGACTTTGTGGTTTCAGTACACTAATTCAGTCAATCAAGTATAAAGGTAATACACACTGTGGTATCAATACACTAATTCAGTCAATCAGGTATAAAGTTGTTGTTGTTGTTGTTGTTGTGGGGCTTAACGCCATTTTTCAGCACACGATAGGCTATACATGGCGGCCAGTATTAATGGTGGAGGAAGAAACCGGGAAATCCGCGGAAAGAACCACCGACCCACGAGAAGCTACTGGCAAGCTTTCTCACATATCCACATTTGCCGAATCTTAGACTCGAACCCACGCAGACAGATCAGGTATAAAGAGGTAATCAACTATGTGGTATCAATACAGATTCAATTGGCTATAAAGAGGTAAAACAGTCAATTGGTATCAATACACTAATTCAGTCAATCTGCTATTATTGCTTTTAAGTAAATCACACTGGGGAAAATGCAACCAAACTTTGCAGCTTTGCCTCAGTATTGCTAAAAATGTGGAAAAGGCAAATTTACTAAATAGATGCAACTCTGTCACCTCGTCAAAACATCAGTTGCATAAGCAGAAATGTTAGTGAGGTCAGCTGTCGGGATTCTGCTGGTGGATCACTTGCAATAAAATTTCCAGTTATTTCTTGTAAATGCAACTATTTCCATAAAAAATACAACCTACCGGTATACTGATTTCTGGACCAAATTAGTGTCTATCACAAGTAAGATGGTCTTGGTGCAGTTTAACTTCAAAGTAATGTACTGGAATTTATGAACGTGTTGGAAAATACTGGAAATACATAAGGAATTTAATTAGTGTAATGACACCTTGAGTATTACAAATGGGAAAATCCATTATTTTTATAATTTAACATCTTACTCAGCTATTTTTTTTTTCTTGCTATGGATGCAAATGAAATAAATACATAAATCAGGTATTTTGGTGTATATTTTAACATTCCTATGCTGAAAAATACATTTTCCTTATTAAAGGTTGCAAACACCAGGCTTGGACAAGATTTTCTTTATATTACAAATGCACCCTAATTATAACACACTATAATATTACATTTTGCATAGCATCAAATTTATTTAAAAGTTCATTTGCATGCAAATCAAACTTGGTTGCATACTTGACTGCATACTTATTACCGTCTATACTTTTTTATAAGTTGGATAAAGCTGCAAACTGTACAGACTGAGACCTGCCATCACATAATGCATCAGCAGATTAGAGTCTATGTTAGCAGTTCAGTCCAACTTGTAAATGAGTATATATGGTCCTCATGTCAGGGGGTGGAGGTGGGGGCAGGGTCTTCACCTGTTTGGCACTGCTGTCATATGAAAAGTTTTTTTTTCTAGGCCATACTCTCAAAAGGATTATGATATAAAAGCTGCCTACAAATGCCATCTCCCAATGAAATATTGAATTTGTTGCATTGTAACTACATTGTTCCTAGCCTTATTTAAGAAATAAATAATGCTTACAAATGTCAGTAGCCCCATTCTTTGATTACTTACCATATCTACTCGTTCATCAGTTGAGTCAAATTGCAAACAACGAAGATCATGATCCGCTGTAGCATAATGTGCCTGCAGATCAAAGTCTGTATTGTTTGTTCTACTGATTGCTCCTAACAAACTGCAGAGACCAAGATCTGCTGGTGCATTATGCGATGGCAGATTATGGGTCTGTGTAGTTTCCAGTTGGACTCATAATTCAGTTATATACAGTATGTTAATAAACTAATTTCATTCCACATTATTGTTAAGTTTTTATTCTGTCACTCATTGTGACTCTCTTATACCACTATGGGCTACTGGACCTTGGACCCAGAGTTGAGATGATACTGTGTCCCTTTACTTGCAAGACTGCAGACATTGCATCATTCAGGAAAGATCCCTGGTCTCATCTTGATCCTGCATCTCCCACTTTTTTATGCCTAGATGGAATCTGTCTTGTGTTTTATGGTCTTTAACCAAAACCTGCTGTGAGGCTTCCTTTCAGGGTCTCACACTACTTTTGCTCACTTTGGTGCCTCTGAGAATATGTTGTGTGGTGCATTGTCTGTTGACACTGGCTGTCTCCAACTTAATGACAATTATGAATCTGCTTCTCTCCTTTGCCAGCTGGGCTTTTTAACCAAAAAATTTATACCTTTGGTAGCTCCATTACCTGTAGAGATTACCAGCTTCAGTTGAATCTGTGCTGGAGATAGGCTTTTAGGGCACTTACATCTGAATGCCTCAGAAGGGAAAAGGAAAGGAATGTCTTTTCCTTCCTTTTAAGGGCTCTGTTGATATTTTGGCTTCCACTATCTCAAGGTAGATGTTAACCACAATCTGAAAATCTTATCAGTCCCTTATCGATAGAAATCCTTCTTCTCTGAATCCAAAGCCCATGAGATTTCATCCATTGCAGCCTCACAGACCAATCTAAATCATTCTTCCTTGGACAACATCATGAAGGCAACATTTTGGTGATCCCATACTGCCTAATTTCCTTCTACCTTCACTTGTTATCACAAATGAGTGCAGGCATTTTCGCTTCTGGGACCCATAGTTGTGGCATGGCATGTGGCTCAGAGAGACTCCAACATTTTGTAAGTGAAATGCTCCCTTTAATGGTGAGCATGTTTCATTTCTTTCTATTTTTGATCAGTTTAACACAGCAGTTTACCCACTTAACTGACAGATTCAGCTATTCAGCAGTGATGGGTAAGTTATTGCTGCTTTTAAAATGAAATCTTTTTTTGTGGAGGGGTGTAACTAATTTTAATTATGCAATACTTCAGTACTTACCAGTCACTATTGGAAAGAAACTTCTTCCACCCTGCTTTTATGTCCTGGCATAATCATCACCTCTGAAAAAGATTACTGTTCTGCACATAGGCATGTGAGGTGCATGAAGGAACTGTGTCTTATTGACAGTCCTCTTTGCTGTGAGAGGATATAATCACATCAAACAAATCAGGCTTTTCAACATGAGAAAGTGAAAAGT
Source organism: Megalonaias nervosa (assembly GCA_016617855.1). Taxonomy (NCBI): domain Eukaryota; kingdom Metazoa; phylum Mollusca; class Bivalvia; order Unionida; family Unionidae; genus Megalonaias; species Megalonaias nervosa. Next base: position 56,179 of record JAECUM010016104.1, read on the forward strand.
TACGCAGTAGCGATTGGTAAGTATTGCATAATTTAAAATAATTTACCCCACCCACCCCACAAACATCAAAATATTAAATGTACCTTGAGGCAAATCATGCAGTTATTTAAAAGTCTTTTATTTAGGATTGGGTTGTTTTTACAGATGCTGCAACTGTGTACACAAAAATATCCACAATACAATGTGTGCATACCTAATGCACCACCATTTTGAGTCCCTAACAAAGCTTTGTCAACATTAGTCATCACATATTTTTAAGAATACTAATCTGATTTAATTGTTGATAAGGATATTTACTTAATCAAAATGATACAAAGATTATACTTGAAATCAGATGCCCTATAGCATGAGATAAAAAATAAAACTAAAGTTCCCTGGCTTATATTGAAAGATAGAATAATGAAGTTGAACTGTAATTGTGCATATTGCTATCATGCTATCAAATTGTTCTTTTTTGGTTTCTTACAAACAGACAATATTGCCATTTTTTAAACATATTTTGTATGACGTCCCTAAGCTTTTCATCTTCAAAGAGTATTTCTGGACAATGATCTTCGGGATACAATATCAGTTACAGAATTAAAATTTCATAGCATGTGTATTATGCCAGAACTTTTATGAACAAACACTTTTTGTGAAAACAAGCACTTGTGCCAAAGACAGCTAACAAACCAATTTTAATTCGTACAGTCAAATATTGTATTTATGGTGCAGATGAAAGACGTAGGATGATAATGAATGAAAGTGATAACTGCTCAAAGAAGTTTCATCTTCAGTGTATTAAAATGAAACACTTGCGTAATGGAACATGATTTTGTGCCGAATGTCAAAGCCGATTATTCTTTTAAGAAATATGAAGTTATATCTTAACAGTTGGCTTTTAACTTGAATGATAACCAAATGATTGATTTCAGCCGATGAAAATTGAAAAGCATTACATGTTTCTACTTGTTTGTGTATTCATTTGTTTATGCATCTGTTTACTGATGGATTTATTTGTTTATGAAAGAATAACAAAGATCGTTGAAATTTCATTGTTTTAATTGAAGAAAAAAAAGAGGAAAAGTCATGCATTTGGTCTCATGCGGTTTATTTGCACAACAGAATGTGATGTATATTTATATCCTTATGCTCAAAATGAGACGTGCCTTCATAATTATGTGCGAAGAACAATGTTGTTAGGTGCTGGTTTGTGTGGCTAGGGAATCAAAATCACAGATATAGAAATGCACACATTTTATGACATCATGTGAAAACAACGGGTAGTAAGTTGGGCAGTGCATAATTACCTTGAGGGTTATAAGGCAATATCTCATTTAACATCAGAGAAGTTTGACAATGAACTTTGGAACACTCCATTTACCATCATTGAAAGCCTGTTCATTCAAAGTTCCTTGTCAAATTCCACATACAGGTACCTCAGGTAAGGGAAAGTAGGTGGTCATACTGGACTATTTATTTACCAAGAGGTGTGTTTGACAGGTATGTCAGAACATTCCATGTATTCTAGAAAGTAGGCAGGTAGTAATTCTGGAATGTCTCATTTAACATAAGGTGTGTTTGACAACGCTTATCAGAACAGTCCATGGACCATAAGGCAAGACAGGTTGTTTTGCTAGACTGTCTCATTTAACATAAGGGTTATTAACACTCCATATACTCCATATATTATGAGGGAATGGAAGTGATCTAAATGGAATAATCTCCATCTTTTATCCAGAAATTTGGAAGTGCATCTCAGAACATTCATTTACAATTTTACATTGGTAAACTTAAAGACGGTTGATATCAGACGATTTCATTTAATCTACACCTGAGGTCCATCTTTTTTGCCGTGGTTTCACATTTGAAAATCCTACTCAGAACAAAGGATAATTTTCATCAGAGGCATGATCAGAAAATTGCTTTCCCTTGATTTTTTTTTTTCATCTGGCATATCAGAAGCTTGCATATAATGGAAAAAAGCTGATTCATATTTCTAATTCTTCTAAAACAATGTTGCCAAAAACATCTGAGTGATGCAAGTTAAACCATATTTGGTCATAAGAGGAAAATGACCATTATAGATGTAATGATAGTTTTCTTGAAACTCATCTTACTAGACTCAGTTAGCACCTAAATGCTTAATGATGCAATGGAATGAGTGCAAATACATGAAATTCATAGTGTTGAAAGAGTGTGAACACATGAAATTCATGTATTTGCATGAGTGTGAATACATGAAATCCATACTGCTGAATGAATGTTATTGCATGAAATCCATGCAGTTTAATGATTGTGAGCACATGAAATCCATGCAGTTTTGAAAGAGTGTGAGCACATGAAATCCATGCAGTTAAATGAGCATGATTGTATTAAATCCATGCAGTTGAATGATTGAATGAGTGTGTTTGCATGAAATTCATGCAGTTTTGAAAGAGTGATGACATGAAATCCATGCAGTTGAATGAGCATAATTGCATCAAATCAATGCAGTTGAATGAGTGTGAACACATGAAATCCATGCAGTTGAATGAGTGTAAACACACGAAATCCATGCAGTTGATTGAGTGTAAACACATGAAATCCATGCGGTTGAATGAGTGTGATTGCATGAAATCCATGCAGTTGAATGAGTGTGACCACATGAAATCCATAGATAAAGAACATTCTCAGATGTATTGACTGAGAGGTTTCATAATTCATGGCTTTTCCTACAGATAACAAAAATATGTAACTGTAATAAATAGATCAAAATACAGAATGCGTTTAAGTGCAGTCTGTTGATGTTAAGTGCTTGAAATAAGTGTTGGCAGCTGCATCACTGTGGTGTTGGTTGGTTGTTGAAAAATGTATTCAGTCTCAGGTATAAAATTTATTACCCTTACAAAATTAGGTCTGACAACTGTAAACTTAATTTGATAGAAAAAAGTCTTTTGTTTGACAGTTGTAATTAGTATTGATCAACATGAGAAGAATTGATGCCATAAAATGTGTCAGTAATGTCTATACTGGTGAATATAGAAACATTTGTACTGTCTCAAAGTTAACTTGTCAGCATATCAGTTTGCAAGCTAAAAGTGTTTGAAAATGGTCTTGATGTCAATAATTGAAACAGTTATCATAAAACGATTCAGAATTCACAGCTTTTATCCACAGGGATTGGTAGACTGGTGTTAAGTTATATGTTTAACATTCATTGGAGTTTAGAAAATTAGAGTCTAATTGTCTATCCCCAGAAGGAATTAGTTTCCAAATAACAGGATTGAGAGAAGGTGGATAGGGCTTGTATTTATTAAGAATAGATTTTCATCAGGGATAATTGATTATAAATCAAGGTCAGCTTATTGTATGGCCCATGCATTGCTCATAATCAGGCAGCCTGTAAGCAATTGCTATTCTTAGACTGCTTTAGAAAACCACTGGACCAGTCTGAATTTGGTGGCACAAAGCATCCTCAGCATAAAGTACTTTTAGTTTTATACAATTTTATGATGCAGATATGCCATCAGATATGGTGTGACCATCACCAAAAACAGCAAAACCTCTCCGTCATTCATCAGCAGTTGCCATTTACAGTTTCTTTACAAAGCCTCCGGAGGGGCCCTGAGTGGCTGAGTGGTCTAAAGTGTTCACCATTACAGATCACTGCCATCTCACCTCTGTCTGTGTGGGTTCGAGTCTTGGGTTCGGCCAGTGTGGGTATGTGAGAAAGCTTGCCAGTAGCTTCTCGTGGGTCAGTGGTTCTTTCCGGAGTTTTCCCAGGTTCTTCCTCCACCATTTATACTGGCCGCCAGGTATGGCCTATCTTGTACTGAAAAATGGTGTTAAATCCTACAACAGCAATAGCAACAACAACAACAACAACAACAAAGCCTCCTGACCAATTTCAACCAAGCATGGAATAGATCGTCTTGACACAAGGCTTGGTGTTCACAATTTTAGCCAAGAATGACTTGTATCATCAAGGAATAAAGGCTTGGAGTACATAATTTTAGCCAAAAATTACTTGTATCATCATGGCATAAAGGCTTGGTGTTCACAATTTTAGCCAAGCATGACTTGTATCATCATGGCATAAAGGCTTGGTGTTCACAATTTCAGCCAAGCACAAAGGCCACAATAATTTTGCAAGTATGGAATATAAACTTTTGTCTAAAGGCAGGTTATGCCCAAATCTCTTGCTATATATCAGATACTGTAAAATCTAGATTAGCTTTGATGCTTCTTGTATAAATTTCTGATGGTTGTACTGTATCTGCGTATTAAAGCCCTGCTTGATGAAGTTGGCAGAGCCCTATAATATTCATGTCTGACCATCAGTCCTTCTGTCTGTCATCCATCAGCATTTGGTTGCTGCAAGATAATTTGACTGAGAATTAAATGATATTAACCCAATATGGTACATAGCTGTAGCTTGATGAGAGCTCAGAAGAGTTTGGATTTTAGCCTTCTGTGTCATTACTGAGAGCAATCATGGCCCTTAATCAACTAACAGTCCATAATCTTTCTTTCCACAGCTGAACTTTACCAAGGATTGTTGAATTTCAACCAGATTTAGCATGCAACTTTGTATTAATAAGGCCTTGAATTAGTTGAATTTCCAGCATTTCATTACAAGCTTTAACCTTGATTGTCTATCCTTCTTTTTCCGGTTTGTGCACCATGATTTTTAGCAGTTTTTCTTGGATTTCAGCCTTCATTTATTGGAGTCATGCTGCTGAATTGTTGATCCTCATGATTTTGATTTTTGCATCATTACTTCACCAGGGATTGTTTGATTTCAATTAAATTAGTTGTGCTGCTTTATATTGATGAGTATTTTTAGGATTTTATATTTTTTTACCTTTATTTTTTTTAATATACATTTTACAGAATTTTAACATCTTTACCTTTTATCTTTCTTCTTATTTTAATTCATGTTTCAATTTTATTTGTAATCTGAAGTTTTTTGTGCAATTCTTCATCTTTTTTTACATCTTTTAGAACTTTACTTTTAATTAGTACCATGCAGTCATCATGGTGCTGATCTGTTGTTGAATACTCTATATACATGCATGCATGCTTCTATCCAGCCAGCCTGCCAGCCAGTCAACCAGCCATACATGCATGCATACATGCATACATACATACATACATACATATTAATCATACCACGAAAAAGTTTGATTTCTAGATTTCCATGACATATTTTACAAGTTTTTAGTTGGATCCCATAATTGCCCATCCTCCCAACTTCAATTTCTGCAGCATACGTTTTCCAAGGTTTGTTGGATTTCATTTAAATTTCAGCTGTGGTTCCCATCATTGCACAACGTAATTTAAAGATGCTTTGCTTACTGATTGTCCTTTCTCCTGACTGAAGTTTTTGCGACACTAAGGACTTAAATTTCAAACAAACTTCATGTGCAGTTCTGCAGAGAGACTCAGATTTCCAGTATTCCATGACACCTTTTGTAGGAGTTACAGCCCCTGATTTCCTGTCATTCTAACTTAGGTTTCAACAGCATAACTTTATTAAGGATCGATGGATTTCAACCATTTCTATTACACACAATTTTATTAATGAGACATTTAATAATTTGAGTTTCCAGGTTTCCACATTATCATTTTAAAAAATTTTGGCCCAGAATTCCTCAATGTCCTAAATTTAATTTCTAAACAATAATTTATCTATAAAAGACCTGTGGTGTTGTCATGCATGTCATAAGAGGTAACTAATGGAGGCACAGTCATGGTGACTCGGTGATCAGCATGCTGGACTTGCAACTGAAAGGGTATGGGTTCGAATCCTGACCTCAGATCAGCATAAGTCAGATACCATGGTATGTCCTTTATTCAATTGCCTTGACACTAAATATAACCTTTTGGTATTACTGTGAGCCATAAAACACTAAATGAAACCAATTCTCTGCTAAAAGCCCTGCCAATCAAACAGTAGGGCCCTTTGCATTGTACACTTTGCTGATAGTGTAATGTATTATGTTACAACCATACAAATAGTTAAATGACAGTGGACCATATTTGAAATGACATTTCACATAAAAGATCTTCATTAAAGACAAGGAAGATGGAAATGAGGAAAATGCAAAATTAGAGCAATCCATTTGCTCAGAAATTAGGAATGGAGCAATTGCAAGAGAAGCAAAACCTTGTGTTTTACATTTTATCTTTCTATTTTGATCCTTGCCTCCTCCCCCCTCCCCCCCCCCCATTGCCAGTGACCATTTTGAAAGTCTTGTTATAATTATTCATTCAGAATGGATGTTCACAGAATTATTACTAAAGACTTCTTATAGTGTCTGGTTGTTCCTAAATGAAAATGGTGCCAATCTCACAGCTTGTATGTTTGTCATGCTGGCCATCTTGAAAATCTTACTGTTGATACTTCTTTTCTATAACGTTGATGAAATAGATATACAAGCAGTGCCAGATTATCCTCATAGCAAAAGTAGAGTATGCTACAGGTCCTGCCCTTTCAAGGGCCCCACACTAAATGCTTTCAAGCTATCAATTACCTACATGTAAATAATACTATTACTGAAATGTCAGACATATTTGTCATATTATCTGGCTGTATAGCAAATGAAAAAATATAACTACTTTACTGTGCAAGTTAAAAATGTTATGTGTTTTAATATTTGTGTGGGGTTTTTTATTTAGGGCCCCTTTATAACATATGCTACAGGCCCTGCACTATCTAAATCCAGTACTGTATACAAGAGACACCTGCTTCTAAAGTTCAAGTTGGCATATTTCAGAAATATTCTATGTTTAATTTACTATTTCCTGTTTGAATTTTGCAAAATATAAGAACACTTCCATAACAAATACATGAATTAATAACCCAACTTCAGACAACAAGAGTAATTTGCAAAATGATCTCATATGGCTTTAAGACATATAACAGATGTCTTAATTAGTCTACTCTTCAACATCTGACCATCAGAAATAGTATATATAGCCACATGAGACATTGTCTACTAGGTCCTTGTTGGTTCAGTGGCAAATATTTTGAAATTAAACACTTCCTCAGCAAATACCCAATGCACTAATGAGATCTCTTTCTACCAAGAGATTTCAAGAAATTAAGCTTCCTATGTCAGACTTCCACAATTGACTTAGGAGGGGTAGAAAATTAACTTAGTATACATTGCAGGCCCTAAACATTGTTATATTTCTATAACTTGCTACAGCATGTTAAATAGGCCTATATATCATGGCAGCTAATGGATTTGGTTTGAGTGTCACTGCACCTCGGACAAAAACTTATCCATTTTTTGTGAAGTGGTAGAAAGCAAATGGCTGCGAAGAATAATGTATTTAATTCTAGCCAGCATCACAAGCCTTTCAGAAATGCCATTGCCATTTTGGATTTTCTGGAATTATTATGAACTTGAAGTGAAAATTGAGCATTCTGTGTTATACTGACAAAATTCTCGAAACACAGGAGTTTTCTATGTGCACACAGGTAGGCAGAAAGTACTTTAGCAATGATAAATATAATAGTTACATAGAGTTCAGTTTTCCAGTGTCACAGACATTATGTAGATAATAGGAAATCAGTAAACTGTACTGTAAAGATATGAAAAACATTCATAGATGTGAAGATCAAAGGTTAATGCTGATAATTTTGGGGGGAAATCTGATGTTTATGAATATTGCTTTGGCCAAAGAATTCAAGGATCTTGAATTGGACTGATACATATACTTTCCATGAATATGTTATCCTTTCCAGATGGGCAGCTTAGATATTGATGCTAGGCATATTTAGATATTGATGCTAGGCATATTTAGATGTTGATGCTAGGCATATTTAGATATTGATGTTAGGCATATTTAGATACTGATGCTATGCATATTTAGATACTGATGCTATGCATATTTAGATATTGATGCTATGCATATTTAGATACTGATGCTATGCATATTTAGATACTGATGCTATGCATATTTAGATACTGATGCTAGGTACACCTTAATATTGATGCTAGGCATATTTAGATATTGATGCTATGCATATTTAGATATTGATGCTATGCATATTTAGATATTGATGCTATGCATATTTAGATATTGATGCTATGCATATTTAGATATTGATGTTAGGCATATTTAGATATTGATGCTATGCATATTTAGATACTGATGCTAGATACACCTTAATATTGAAGCTAGGCTTGCTTCGATACTGCTGCTAGGCATATTTAGATATTGATGCTAGGCATACTTAGATTTTGATGCTAGGCATATTTAGATGTTGATGCTAGGCATATTTAGATATTGATGCTAGGCATATTTAGATATTGATGCTAGACATGCCTTAATATTGATGCTAGGTATGCTGTGATATTGCATCTAGGCATATTTAGATATTGATCCTAGGCATACTTAGATATTGATGCTAGGCATATTTAGATATACTTAGATATTGATGCTAGGCATGTTTAGATATTGATGCTAGGCATACTTTGATATTGATGCTAGGCATACTTAGATATTAATGGTAGGCATGCTTAGATATTGAAGCTAGGCATATTTAGTTATTGATGCTGGGTATGCCTTAATACTGATGCTAGGCATACTTAGATGTTGATGCTAAGCATACTTAGATATTGATGCTTGGCATACTTAGATACTGATGCTTGGCATGCTTAGATATTGATGTTGGGCATGCTTAGATATTGATGCTAGGCATGCATAGATATTGATGATAGGCATATTTAGATATTGATGCTAGGCATATTTAGATATTGATGCTAGGCATGCTTAGATATTGATGCTAAGCATGCTTAGATATTGATGTTAAGCATGCTTAGATTTTGATGCTATACATACTTAGATATTGATGCTAGGCATATTCAGGTATATTTAGATATTGATGCTATGCATATTTAAATATTGATGCTAGGCATGCTTAGATATTGATGCTAAGCACACTTAGATATTGATGCTAGGCATATTTAGATATGTTTAGATATTGATGCTAGGCATATTTAGATATTGATGCTGGGCATGCTTAGATATTGATGCTAGGCATGCTTAGGTATTGATGCTAGGCATACTTAGATATTGATGCTAAGCATGCTTGGATATTGATGCTAGGCATATTTAGATATTGATGATATGCAGTGCTTACATATTGATGCTAGGAATATTTAGATGTTGATGTTAGGCATACTTAGATATTGATGCTATGCATGCTTAGATAATGAAGCTAGGAATATTTAGATATTGATGCTAGGCATATTTAGGTATTGATGCTAGGCATATTTAGATATATTTAGATATTGATGCTAGGCATATTTAGATATTGATGCTGGGCATGCTTAGATATTGATGCTAGGCATACTTAGATATTGATGCTGGGCATGCTTAGATACTGATGCTAGGCATGCTTAGATATTGATGCTAGATATGTAAAATGAACTACATCTGTTTATTATGCAGCTTTAGTAGGACACTTGTTGCTGTTTATATTGAGATCAGTGATCTTTGATTCAAGGATGTTTTTGTCCTGGACTCATGGTTTTCAAAACTGGATCATACACAAGTCCAATTCTTTTTGGAGAAATTTAGACCTGGCATCTATTGTCAGAGCTGACTATTTCGGGCCTGGATATTGTTACAATAAATATTATGGACCAGGGCATCTATTGCCAGAACTGATTATTGTGGATCTGGCAATAATTGTCAGAACTAACTATTGTGGATATGAGCATCTATTGTCAGAATGGATTATTGTGGATTTGGCATCTATTGTCAGAACTAAGTATTATGGACCTGGGCATCCATTGTCATAACTGATTATTGTGGACCTGGGCATGAAAGGTCATAACTGGACTATTGTGGACCTGGGCATCTAAGGTCATAAGTGGCTATTGTAGCCCAGGGCATCTATGGTCATAACTGACTATTGTGGACCTGGGCATCTAAGGTTATAACTGACTATTGTGGATCTGGGCATCTAAGGTCATAAATGGATTATTGTGGACCTGGGCATCTGTTGTAAAAATGTAAAGTAGTACCACTGTCATCTTTTACTAAAACTATATCACAATTCTTCTGTGTTTTTTGGGGGGAGTGGGGAAACCTGAACTAGGAACTATGGATATTGCTTTCATTTAAGATGGGGATTATATAAATAAAATGTATGAATTTTAGATCTGGTCTATATGGGATTTACATGTACAAATCTAAATGATTGTTGTGCAATTCCTTTTCAGCCATGGAGATTGTTGAGATTGGTCTGATTGTGGCAGGTGTTATGGCCTCACTTGTCATCCTGATGGCTTTCTTCATGCTGTGTAGCTGGTGTTTTGGCTCCAAGAAATCTGTGGATGAAGAGGAAGATGAAATAATAGAGAGCACAGATTACAACCCTGTAGTAGTCCTGGACACAGATGAAACAGATGTCCGCCAACTTCAGTCTCGCCACTGGGAAGACCGTGCTCAAAACAATCAAGGATTCAGAGCTAACAGTCCAGTTGTTACAAGAAAGACCATACGGTAAGATTGATATTATTTGTGTGTGAAATTGTAAAAAAAATATGATTTCAGGATTTTTGCATAATGTGAAGTAGTGGGTATCTTGCATATATTGCAGCCGAAAATTGTATATCACAGTCACTATTATATTATTCCTTGTAACTAATATTGTGATAGAATTTTCACATTTACCATATACACTCACTTATAAGTCAACCCAGTTACAAACAACATAGACCCCAATCTGCTATCACATAATGCACCAGCAGATCAAGGTCTGTATCTTTTGTTCTGTTGATGCATTATGTAATGGCATGTCTGATGAGTGCAGTTTATAGTTGGACTTGACTTATAAGCAGGTATAAATATGGTAATGAACAAAGAGTTATCTATTAAACATGTGATGTCAATCTACCTGATACAGGGCTTGAAATTAAACATGTAATATTGATGTACGTGATACAGGGATTGAAATTAAACATGTGATATCAATCTACCTGATACAGGGCTTAAAATTAAACATGTGATATCAATGTACCTGATACAGGGCTTGAAATTAAACATGTAATATCAATCTACCTGATACAGGGATTGATATTAAATATGTGATATCAATCTACCTGATACAGGGCATGAAATTAAATATGTAATATCAATCTACCTGATACAGGGCTTGATATTAAACATGTGATATCATACCTACCTGATACAGGGCTTGATATTAAACATGTGATATCATGCCTACCTGATACAGGGCTTGATATTAAACATGTGATATCATACCTGCCTGATACAGGGCTTGAAATTGGGATTTTCTTTGTTCACTGATCTACAGGATGACCATGAAGTCATATTTACTGATTAAGTCAAAATTTCAGTAATCTGTAGGGTTATAAATATGCTTTTATGGATCTTACCTACATTTCGCTGATCCTGGTAAAATCACAACCATTAGTTAATAAAGTATCACTTACACTTTGGTATTTTGCCAAATATTCAGTGCAGAAAGTGCAGAATATCACACCCTATTCTGGATGATACATAATTTGCATTTGTTTTCTAATGATTTATTCTCTGACAATGTTTTAAGGATTTTATATTTATTACCTTCACCTTTTATTTTATATTCATGGAACAGAAAATAAACAGCTTTACACTTTGTATTTTGTCTTGCTGTTCTTCATGTTTACATTTATCTGGAGGGGTTCATCTTGTTAAATTTCTTTGTGCTTCATTTCATTTTTTCTTACTTTACCTTTAGTTGACACCATAAAGTCTCTGATGTGTTCAGGTGCCATAAAACATTTCTTCATACATACCTAATCACCCTCTCTGCTGAATTGGTCATATTTGTTATTGTGCTCTTTCTTGACATCAGTTAATTTCTGATGTTGTTGATCATTCAGTTGGAACTAAAAGTAAGTAATGCTTTACCCATACTAAAAAAAACAGGTACATGTATTTGAAACAACAACCATCAAGCTGTAAAACCGCTTTTATTGTCTATATTATCTGATGGACTACCTCATGATGTGGTCAACAGTCAGCGATAAAAAACAGTTGACATGCTCCATAACTCCTCATACCTCTTGGTGATATGTAAAAACGAAGACATGGCAATTCATCTCCTCAGTAAAGTAGATTCAGTTGTGTGATATAAAGTCATAAACATGTATTGGGGTTATTATTTTTCTTTTTACTTTTCCAGTAAACTCAAAGTGCAGGATTGATATTTATTTGTGATAAAGTGGTCACCATCTCTGAGATGAGTTTCACAAGCTTTTGTCATCTCATTTTTATTCAGTGGCAGTTTTCTTCATGATAAGCTCATTTTGGATGTAGTCAGTTTGGTCTTTTTACCTAGAGTATGATTACAAACAATGGTGTTCCACAATGAAATGCCTGAATATGTCAGATTTTTAGAAGTAAATAATGTGAATATCATTTTGATGATGTGAATTCTCATGTCCATGACAATATTTACACTGTGGAACAAGAGCAGCATTAGAACTGGCATTAATCAGCAGTTTGCATTCATTATTATAATCTACATCACTTTTATATATATACTTTCTAACACTGATTGAGACTTGTTGGGCTTTAATCTATTGATTCTGTTAACAAATACTTTGCTCAGAGATTATGCAACATGATCTTCCACAGCTCATGAACTTCCAGAGAGATGAAACTAATATAGGATTAAATGATCATGGTTGGGTATTTGTTAATGTGTAAATTTTACCTAATCACTCACATAGTTAACATAAAGTCTTCGGACTTTATGTTAACTTTGTGAGTGATTAGGTAAAATTTACATATCAATAAATACTCAACCATGATCATTTACCTAATCAATCACAAAGTTAACATAAAGTCTTTCGGACTTTATGTTAACTTTGTGAGTGATTAGGTAAAATTTACACATCGATAAATACCCAACCATATCATTTAATCCTTATACATGTAATTCCAATTTACTTCCTTTTTAACATCATATCAGCATATTTAATCAACAAAACATTCACTTTTATGATCGAAGGTTGTTTTTTTTTCATTAGCCTCTTAACTGCGATTGAATACATAGCCCAATCTTCGCTGGCCAAGATTCGTCAATACTTTATACAGTAATAAGGGGTAGAATGTCATAGCGGGTCATGCCAGTGATACATTGTTATAATCATTATTTTAATACATGTATATAAAAAATGGTTGTTGCAGTTAAACTAGGATATTCCTTTTTTCTCGAAAAATTACGCTTGCGTATGGCACATGTTGTTATAGCAACGTTGTTGTTACTTTCTATGAATTTTGATCTTTCAAAAGCAAAATCGTGTCCATTTTTAATGAGATCCCTTGTTTGACATATGACCCTGACCTTTAATAACCACTGCTGTAACATGTTCTCGAGGTGAAATGCAGTAATTTCTGAAGATTGGCTTATAAAGCCTACCACATGCCTTCATAGGCAAAAGGGATGAGTGGTGGAGTGCAGGAAGGTCTGTGCAATTACATTGTTTTAACTTATGATGGTCCATTTTTATCTGTGGTTTGTAAATTTTGATTGGAAATCACAGGAGTGGGTCAGCGAGTTTTTTTTGTTGTTGTTATTTGGGTGTAATGGGTTGATATAGATAAGGCTTCACCTTATATGATGTGGAAACAGGGAAACAAAAGTATTCCGCAGAATTTATCAGTGTGTAAAAAAATTCCAGTTCATTGTTATGTGACCATTTACATCCAATCAAATTGCAGAAAATGCGATCAATTCATAAAAATTGGTATTATTAAAGTATAATAATTATGTAATTGAGGGCTGGTTGCAACACTTATCACCAGTGGTGGTACATGTACTCAAGGAAAAGACTGACATAGTTTTACACATGCAAAATCAAACACTAGAAATGTAACCAGAATTCTTTATTTGTAAAAGAAATATTTGAACATTATTATGAACTTGATAGACACAACCATAAACTAACAGTAAATATTTTAATTTTCTGGACAAAATGTTAGGAAAACTGATTATTTGTATAAGTACACAATTTATAAAGACAAAGAGAAAAGTTAATTTTTTTTTATGTCTGGATATTAAGGTCTGTGACAGTAGTTACAGTTATGGTAACCACACCATTAATATTGGTACTGTACAGAATTTTAAGCATGTAACAGTATAATGAATACTAGCATGTACTATTGTACAGAATTTTAAGAGTGTACCAGTATAATGAAATAAATGTATAATTACATAATTCATATTATGCAACTGTTGACATTTTTCTGATGAAATCTGTTCAGTGCAGGTGAAATGGGAAGGGATACAAATTTTAGCTGATGCCATTGTGACTCGGACTCAGTTAATCTAATCTTACAGACAGCTGTATAAAATGCTGGACTAAAAGATCCAGACGAGCTAGACTCGTTAGTATGAAAGTGCTCCCTTAAATATACCTTGACTTTTATGCTCCTCTCCCTTTACATTGACATTTGACTTGAAGTCATTCAGATTTGTTTCTGAGTGTGGCTTAAACACCTCTTCTTTTATGTCACAAGTTGCTAAAAGTTAGCTGAGCCCCCAAATTGAAGAGGAAATGAAAGTGTAACTGATGCTCTTGGAAATTAAACCAGGTTTTGTATGTGTTGCAGTCAGGTGCACATGCTGCTAAAAAAGTAAAAAGGTGTGGTCCAGAAAGATTGTTTATTAGATGGTCTTAAAATATACCTTGATGACTACAAAGGGAATATAGGCATGAGCACTACAAAGGGAATATAGGCATGAGCACTACAAAGGGAATATAGGCATGAGAACCACAAAGGGAATTTAGGCATGGGTACTTCTTAGGGAATAAAGACAAAAGCACTACAAAGGGAATATAGGCATAAGCACTTCAAATGAAATATAGGTATGATTACTTCTAAGAGAATATAGGCAAGAGCACTATACAAAGGGAATATAGGTATGAGCACTGCACAGGGAATATAGGTATGAGCAGTACAAAGGGAACATTATAGGCATGAACACTACAAAGGGAACATATGCATGAACACTATGAAGGAAATATAGGCATGAACACTATAAAGGGAGTATAGACACGAGTATTACAGAAGGAATATAACTAAGCTATGAGTACTACAGAGGGAATATAGATATGACTGGTATTGTTAGCATCACAAGAGTTATTCTGTTAAAAACACATCACAGCAATCTTCAGTTAGATTGTATTTAGAAACATTTTCAGTCTGCATCTTTTTATTTCTTTTTTTTTTAGATTAATAAAATTCTCTTTCAAGTGTTTTTCAAATAAATCCTGCTTTGAAAAGTCCAAAACTTTAGATAATGATAGACACTGATAAGGACGTAAGACAAGGGGTCATGACTGTCCATATTTGTTGCAGAAATGGCAACCATTCTTGTGGTATTCATATCAACTTTATACTGTTGTCAGCATACAATAGTATACATTTCTTCCTATATATACATTTACAGAATACTTATCGTAAGTGTTATTAATAGTATTCTTTTTAGCATACATGACAATACCATCTTACAAATTGGGAAGATCGGTGACCAGATTCATCATTGCATGTCATGGACAACAATCTGCTTTGCTCATTTGTGGCTGAGAGTTTCTCAGGAATATACATAAACTTGCACAATCACAGCAATTAAAATTTTCTCACCATTGTGACCAAACTTGACCGTTTATGAATTTTTCTTCCAAACACACACACTTAATGTTCAGTAATATGGGTACTTTTAATGTGTAGGAGATCGTCCGGTTGCATTGTTGATGATGTAATTTTGTTTATGTGTATGCATGAAAAATGACAAAATCTCAACACAGGTGATAAAAGAGCATAGCAGATTGTTGGCCGTGGCTTGCAACAATGGACTTAAACTGTCTAAAAAAAGTAGATGTATTCAGTGTTAACAGAATACTGACCTAAACAAATGTTGGTTGCACACTTCCATTATAGCTATGTTCTTAAAAGAAAATTGTTTTTTCTAGCAAACTGTGATTATAGCTGTGTTTTACCAAGTTCTTAAAAGAAAATTTTTTTATCTTGAAAATATCAATTTTATCCCAAATAGGAATTCTTCTTGTGGAAGAATTTGAGAAGGGCATATCCTGAGTATGATGCATCCATTTATTTTAATGTTTGTTTGCTGACATAATTTTTTCACTGAGTTTTAGCAAATATCAAGGATGAATAATAACCACAAAACTGACTGCATTTGCTGTGTT
This sequence comes from Megalonaias nervosa, assembly GCA_016617855.1. NCBI lineage: Eukaryota > Metazoa > Mollusca > Bivalvia > Unionida > Unionidae > Megalonaias > Megalonaias nervosa. The sequence goes on from JAECUM010016104.1 coordinate 72,390, forward strand.
TGATTTTGCCATGTTACTGTTCTTCCAGAAAACAGTAAGAGTAATGAAGATAATAATACATGGCACAGTATTGAATTTATCCACAAGTATAGTGAAGCCTGTGTATAAAGGACACTCATGGGGCCACAAAAAGTTGCCCTTTATGGATACTGTCATTTATGTAGAGGTTGAAAATGTAAGTAAAATTGCCTGTAAGTAAAGATTAATAACTATTGTCCATATGAACATGTACCCAATACACAGATATGTATGCAGTAGAGATTGCTAGGTTTCACTGTATAGTGTATCCCCTGTTGACAGGCCCCCTCAGGAAGGACCACTATTCTTGGCAAGAAAATACTATATTGATTAAAGTTTACCCACCCCAACCCCTTCTCCTTCCTCCTTATAATCTACAATTTCAAAAGGCTGCATTTTGATCACAGAAGGAATGGAATCATTTAGAGGGGGACCACTGTGGTAGAGAAATTAGGGAAAGACTAATATTATTATACGACCTTATTGTCTAGGTGAAATTAAGGAATGGGGTTCAAAAATGTTGTCCTTTAAGAGCAGGTGCTCTGTATATGGAGATGTCTTTTAAGACAGACTTTGCATGGTGTATCAGTAACCAATCCGAGTTTATTTCATGGAAAGAAGTTTAGAAATGCCATACTATGCCCTTTCATACTTGTTATTTTAATAGTTTCTGAATTAATAATCTTCTAATGTTTAATCACGTGACTTGGCTTTCTTATCATTTCCTTTATTTACCTGCAGCAGTTCTGATTTGAATGAAGATTTGAAAGTACCATATAGTATGAACTTTTAGAGGTTGAGAAAGTTTAGTGGTTTAACCATCAACGAGTTCATGATAATCTTATCAATGTTGACCACCTAAAATGTTAAAACCGATCTAGACCCACAATCACGTATATATAACTAACCAAAATTAACATCCCCATTTTTGTAATAAAATCATCAAATTTATGTTGCTAAAAATGACTGCTATATGGTAATATATTGTCTCCTCTGCTAGCTTTCATTTATTCAGAATCCTCAAATTGTTTTCTTATTTCTCTGGGGAAAAATATGTTGTTTACTTTAAGATCATATTGATTGCATGTGTAATTTCTTGATTTTTTTATGCCTCTTCTCAAATCTTCTTCAAAAATAATCCCAGTCAATTTATTGTCACATTCATTGCAAAGGAAGCTGACCCGATGGCTTAAAAGGATTATTGATAACTTGACTATGAACTTTAATATACTGTGATTTCCATTCAATCAAAAACAGGAAAATACCCATGGAATGCAAGTAATTGATCCGATTTGAACTTGGGTGAATTGCATGCTGATCTCTTAAGAAGTGGATTGGAAAGCTGAATATCGATATTGCAACTGAAAGAAATGCATGATTTCTCTTCCAAATTAAAATCCAAGCAAAAGAACTCAAAAAGTGCTGTGCAGTGCTGAACAAAACACAAGAAAATCAGTTACTTTTAAATGTGATGCCAATAGCATCAGAATTTGTGTTGAAAATTATTTTACCTTGAGAAATGACTAGTATTGTTATAATCTTTGTTTGTTAAAAAGAACAATAACCATGTTATGGATTTTTTGAGGAACTGAACTTGAGATTTTCAGTGGTGTTATTGAGTACGTTCACACTGCATACACTTTTCAAGTGCATTCAGATGTGAAAGTTTCACCTTAAATAGAGTATGTTTTATGATGTGCAGTGGTGATTCTTGCTAATTTCTGAAAAATCTTGCTGCAAAATGAACAAAAATCTTGAATTATGTTTTCAAGACCTACCTTCATTTCTTCATTAAATTTCACTTTTTTAAAAAAAAATTCTGCTTTTTTCAAATTTGGGGAGATAGATTCCTCCCCTATATTTTCAGTTTGGAACATTTATAGAATGGCTCTGGCATACCAGTTTGAAAATCAAAAGATCTAGTTTTGAATCGGTGTTTTATAGCACAGCAGCACAGAAAGATTATTAAAAATTGGATTAAAGTGCCTTGTCCATGCATACACTATGGTAGATGGACCCAGTCTGATTGTATTGTAACAGTAGATGGACTCAGTCTGATTGTATTGTAACAGTAGATGGACCCAGTTTGACGGTATTTATAACAGTAGATGGACCCAGTCTGATTGTATTGTAACAGTAGATGGACCCATTCTGACGGTACTTGTACCAGTAGATGGATCCAGTCTGATGGTACTTGTAACAGTAGATGGACCCAGTCTGATTGTATTGTTACAGTAGATGGACCCAGTCTGACGGTATTTGTAACAGTAGATGGACCCAGTCTGACAGTATTTGTAACAGTAGATGGACCCCGTCTGACGGTATTTGTAACAGTAGATGGACCCAGACTGTAACATTCAAACCCTCACACCTTCAGCTGCAAGTCTGGATTACTAATCACTGAATCACCATGGCTACAAAAATCAAAAGATAAGTGCTGGAGATGAATAATGGAAAAAAAAGTTTAATATTTTTCTAACACAAATACCACTGACAACAGCCTTGAATAACTGGTATTATTACGGATTACTGGTACTTTCTTCAATATAACATAGAAAGAACTTACATCTAGCTCATTCCAAGTCAGTATTCAAAATGATGGGTAAAATCTTTAAAAAGATGAAAAATCAAATTGGGTTTAAATTACTATGGCTGTGAAATGAGACACATTCATTTTTTTTATCTGAAACATTGCCATGACATATATATGTGTCATAAGTATAATGCATTCATATTTAATGTTTGTTATGTTGTATGAAATGTTGGAAATTGCTTTCTTTATTCCTGTGCATGATGATTTGAGATAAATTAAAACAAGAGTAAAAAAATCTTGTGAAATTCCTGCACATCAATTAATATATGATAGGTTACTGGACTAATAGAACAATAAGCCCCACATGGACAGCTGTATGCAATTGCCTTTTTTGGTGCTTATATACTGTGAAACATCAGTTTTCTTGCCTAATAGATAGAAAGTCTTGCATATGAGTGGCTCTAGAAAATTTTGTCATATTTGCATGATAGAAAATTACACCAGTTACATACAATCGGCAGAAAACTTATTTTGACCAGAAGGGCAACTAGGTCTAGTATTGGACACTTGAGGATCCATGTTGATTATTGTAAAAAGATGTGCAATATGTTATTGGTAATATTGTGAACTTTAGTTATGTAAACCATATCTCGAAAATATTGAACCCTATTTGATGAAAAATTGAAACAACTGTTTTGGAAGAGTGGAGCTTGACGTTGCTTTAAAAAAATGTATAGCTACTTTCATAATTTATACGATGACTTGTCATTCTCTAGCACTTTCCTCTGGAATAAAACATACCATGGTGAACTGGTATACTGGTAATACCATGCACCTCTAATCAGCAGTGATTAAAATACACTTCACTTTTTGGTTGAGAGAATGTATATGTGTTGATATAAGAAAGCGCATCTGAGCATGATTTTATGCTACCTGTGGGGTTCGAAACTCAAACAGTCTGGTAATTGGCTTAATAAGACAGGCAGAGATGCATGATGGCTTGCTACAAAATGTGTATTTTTTTCCAGTGCTTAGTATAAAATAACCAGATGGGTTTAGAAAACTGATAATACATGCAACATATCAACAGTCATCTGTACAGGTGCCATTGACAGATAAACCAATATATTACTATCTACCAAATTGTTATTACATAGAGGCAACTCTGAATTCGTCTACACCATAGTGGAAGTGTTCTTATAAATTTCAGTTGCGACAAAGACAAATGAGTTGAAAAGAAAAACACTCACCAGTGTTAGTCAGAGACAAGGAAAAATTCATTCCCTTGGGATAAACTGTTAATATCCAGGCCTCGAACCTGACATAAACAGTTAGATATAAACAATTTATATCAGGGGGTTTGAGGAATTTCCAAGTCTCCACCATACATGGATAACAGATTTTTTAATAATAAGATTCACAAGAAGAGATTGATTTTTCTTGCTATGGCATCCAATTTTTTATGGAATGCTGATGATGAATATTTTTTGAGGCTTTATTTGATTTAGTGAACTCAGTATCAGAAATCAGATCATTTCAGCTGGCATTTATATGATAGTAAGATATTTATTTTTGTATCATTATTTTCAGAATCAACTCCTCCCCAAATAAACCTAATACATAAAATCTAGCTTCCTCTGAGAAAATGCTGCTTGAATGATAGGATTTACTACTGGTACGATATGTTCAGTCATCTTGTAACGGTTATCACCAAATTACAAAATCATAAGATCACTAGACCTCAGAGTGTGAGATTTTGAGGTTAAGATTTGTAATCAACCAATTTCAAGAGACTTTACAATTGTAACACCTTCTGATTGGCTGATTGTAAACTCAAGTATTTCATGATCAACGGACCTGGCCCCAATTTTGCTAAATATCTCAATGTTTTCCTGAAATTATTATTTAACATTTTCTTGCTTATGATACTCAAGACAATATCAATATTTTTGTCAGAGGGAGAAATAGTAGAAAGGATGAAAAATAACTTCCTTTATTTTAAAATTGAACATGTAGCAACCTTTTTGAGAAATTCCACAAATTTGAGAAAATCCAAAATATTTCCTCAGGGATAAAGAAGACCATTATCAAGAGAATTTAAGACGTTATGACCGTTATTTTAATCCCAGATGGCTGCCGAATATTCAGTGAAAATGTCTTTGGTACCACCCATACAATAACAAACTGAGGAAGAAATGTTGAGATTGTTTGTGAAACTGGGTCCAGGTCTTTACCTTGTACAAGATAAATAGGTCCAGTAAATACTTATTGTGACACATGTACAATACTCCCCCATTATAACACTGCCCATGTCAGCCATAAAGTATACTGTATTATAATGAGGTAATGCATTGTATTATAGTGAGGGAGTAATGTATTGTCCTGATGTTCCTTGTAAAATCATGATTAACTTGATCATCACATCATACTTCCATTATTGTACTTGATCTCTAAATAATTGAATACATTACTCTGTCACTATAACATTGTTCCTGAGGGCCATACAAGTTGACTGCATTATACTGAGGTATTTTAGGCATAAAATTACTGCAAAATAATGATACAGGATCCATGATAATACCTCCTTATGAAATGGACAGTATTATTCTAAGGTGCATTATAGTGAGAGAGTACTTCCTTTATATTACATTTTCAAAATAAGCTGGAGAATGATAAAACTGTGAAAAAATTAAGTATGTTTGCTAATTTTGAAATTTGACATGTCTTCAAGTGTGAACAATAAAAGAAATTTAATAGAAAGATAAGCATCGATCAAATTCGTCAGTTGCTTCATTGTGTCCTTGGGAAAGGTGGCTAATAGTTACCATTTCCTCAGGATAATATGGGCATGTGTTCAAAGTGCTATAAAAAACCACAACAACAGCAGCTGTATTGTGCATATTTCATATACTTCTAGGGTGATATTGGTACAAAGTTTTATATTGCTGTGAAAATACTTATATTTCAATACATATTAATGTATTTATCATCACAACCATGGTGCTTACAGCCAGTGCCATTGTTTCAAGTTTAAATAATAAACATAAGGCACACTTCATTTCAGTCATGAGCTGAATAATAATAATAATAATGCTTTATTTGTAGTTGGTGACTCGTTTAGTCAAAAACTATTCTCCCTTGTGGCCCCCTTAAGAAAAACATTTAACAATCTGCATCATACAAAAGATAATAGTAATTACTTTTTGGTTTAACATTTCTTTAATATTATAGATACTAAATTCCATTATATCTATTAGTAGCACATACTCTGTACATACTCATGATATCTCTTCTTAATACTGTAATATTTTTTGCAGAGTTTACATGCAATGGAAGCTTCTTCAGAACTGTACCAGAGTATTGGAAGCTTTTTCTTAAATTGCCTTTTGCTTGGTTTTGGTTGATGAAGGTTTCCATGCGATGTTGATATGAACTGGTACACTGATGAATAATACCTGAATAAATCCTGAAGATATTCTGGTACAGCTCCATGTACCGATAGACAGTTGTCAAAATTTCCAATTAAGTTGCTAATTGCTGAAATGATTTGTTGATTTTAATATGACCCATGTTGTATACCATGTTTTTATGGCCCATTTTCTAAACCATGATTTTTATGTCATGCAGTAGTTAGGCCACCTTCAATTCTGGTTGGTTGTATGGGTTGTTACTATACTTATAGTTCAGGGTAACAATAACCACCAATCAGAAATGAAGGTGGCATATTAGCTGCATGATGTAACTGAAATGTGTACTCTCAAAATTGGATACAAGTTGACAGGTATAAAGCAGCTGAGAAACTTAAGATAAAAGTGCATCAGATAAAAAGTATAATCTAAATTACACTTGGAGGGAAAAATTTGGAATATCTCCTTTATGTCGATATTAGTTATGAGTGGTTGAATATGCCAGCATTATAAGGACATTAGCATTGAATCGGCTTTGAGTCAGATTTTGAGCCATACGAGTTACCATGTGTTGATCGGAAAAAGTTGAGTGTATATTACCAATGGTTTTCACTTTGTGTTACAGATGGAAAGGAGTTCGTGGTCAGCATGGTTGACTGCTGAGTTTGGTTTTATTTGTCAATAATAACTAAGGAAACAAATAAATATTTGAATGCCAGAATACTATTGAAATATTTGTGAAAAAGTATTCTGATTTGAATATTGAATTAGTTGTTTTGACTCAAAAAATGCATTAAAATACAACCATCGTTATACTTATGTATCTTGTATTTTGATGCTATTCAAATGAGCACAAAGATACATCCAGATGCCATATCTGTAGGATGATAAGCTTGAAAGCCTAATACCAGCTCTTGCCAAATTTTACAAAAATTTACATCAAAAAAGCAATGTTGAATGATTATATTCACACAACACTTTTCATCACTATTACATGATGGACCCCTAGGTCTTAACCTTTAATACGTAAAAAAAAATTCTGCATATCTTTTTAGTTTTATGTGATTGTATCTTCTAATATGTATTACTTTTGTCTTGAATTTTAAATACTTTATATATATATATATATATATATATATATATATATATATATGCACCCCTGTGGGATACACTGATATATTAGGAATGGACAGGTACCCAGTCCAGCCATATATCATACAAAATACATAATGACATAAACACATATAAATATGTACATACATGGCACTCCCTCATAACATTGTCAATGGAAGCCATGAAATATACTGCCTTGTTAAAGGAACTGTGTTATAATGAGGGGTCCTGTAGTGTGGGAATGCTACATATCAATAGTTATTTTATTTCACCCACACTACTTACACAGTTTATAGTTTTGTCAATCTGACAGAAATGACAGTTACTGCCCTTAAAAATATTGTGGAGTAACGAAACTGCTGGACAAATGGATGTGACCTGAGCTGATTTCAATAATTTGTTCCTTCCCGTGATCTAATACAGTATTTTGTATAAGATTGTAAACAGATGGCAATGACTTTATTTTTAATTATGAGGCAGAACAGAAGAACAATTATAAGAAATATAGGATTTAATGAATATCAAGCAGGAAGATCATTGTACAGTATTCCCTCATTATAACGCTGTCTGGTAGTCATTGAGTATACACCTCATAGTGAGACCCCTTTAGTATCACAGCAATTATACAGTATTCCCTTTTTATAATGCTGTCTGTGGTAGTTATTGAGCATACACCTCATAATGAGACCCCTTTAGAATCAAAGTAATGTATTCCCTTATTATAATGCTGTATGTGGTAGTCATTGAACATATACATCAATGTGAGACCCCTTTAGAATTGAAGTACATGTTTCATATAAGTCTTACAACCAATTAATGAAATGAAATCCATGACCATGCTTGTCTTGTAATGTTAACTATGATATAATGAATGGTTTTATATTGAGGGAGTGATGTATTTTTTGTCAATCATAAGATTAAAGCCTCATTCAAGGAGGAAGTACTATCAAATTGTTTAAGAGCCATGACTACACTTTTAGAGTGCCAGAAGGTTTAGTTGCTTTGTACCATATTCTTTTTGAGACTCTAATATCTGATGACACAGTAATCATGCCCTTCACCCTTTATTCGCGCACTTGCTTTGGCACTCACTAGTGGTTATCTTCTTACTTAGAGTCTGTAATCCACTTTGTGTCAGCTCTTAATGACATCCAGAGTTGGGATGACTTAAAAATGTTACCAATATGCTTTGGAAAATGCCAAGCCAATTTAACTATAACCCACTTCTGAAAAGTAGATGCCATCCTTGCTCAATTTGTCAGACTTGTTTATAATCTCCAAACTTAAAGTGAAGAATAGGAATAGTGTTTTGTTGCCCCCATGCTTATGTCTGAATGTCTGTCTGTCCATTTGTCCATACATCTGTCAGCCTACAAGAGACTGCTTGTTTTTGCTTCAGCTTCCATACCACATGGAGGATTTTTTTAGAAAATATTGTTGACTAATGTGTAAATGGTATAGGTGTGCAATAAGGTTTTCCTTTTTTACTCTAATTTTTGGGGACATTTGCTGAATAAGTATTAAATATAATTTCATATACTAGTATACTTTACTATTCTTTACTATTTTTACTAATACTAGTGTTTGGGTACTTTCTGCATTTTTGCATTTCACTCTATGCTTACTGATCTCATAATATTGATTTCAGCTAGGGAGTAGAAATGCCCAGATACTATATTCATACATGAGCATTTAAACAATATAATATACTTTGTAAGTCTTTTTTTCCTATAAAGTTGAAATAAAACAACAGGTAAAAGCTATTATTTTGTTACAAGATTACAGTAATGAAGTTGATTTATCAAAACTTTTTGTACATGACTCGGAATGCGTCATTTAGAGATGGGAGGTGGATGTCTGCATCACACATGGCTGTTATTTCATTGGGTCTTTAGATTTGTGATTTGGTACAGCATAAAAATCCATGAAAACTGGTATCCTACAGACATTAGCGAAGCTACATTATTATACAAGATGGTTGTATAGGCAAGTTTTGAGAAGTTAATTCACGTGGCTGCAGGGTTAATTTAAATAGAAAGTACTTCATTGCTAATGGGTCAGATGCAGCTACAAGATACAGTAATAATAAGAAACAAAACGTTTTTAAACAATGATGGCACACTAGCAACATACATAAATTGGCTCAGAAACTACCATATAAATTCACTTAAAAGTTGATTCAAACTGCAGATAAAAAAGATCCTGATCTGCCATGACACAATGTGCATACAGATCAGAGTCTGTAATTTGTTCTACTGATTACTCCTAACTGCACAGACCCAGATCTGCCATTGTGTGACTATTAACTTGTTACATGTAATGGATGCATGGGTCAGTTTTATTAACTTGTTATGTATGATGGCTGCAGGAGTCAATACTATTTAACTTGTCACAAGTGATGGCTATAGGGAGCAGTACTATTAACTTTTTACATATGATGGCTGCAGGAGTCAATAGTATTAAATTGTTACATATGATGACTGCAGGAGTCAATAGTATTAAATTGTTACATATGATGGCTGCAAGGGTCACTACTATTAAATTGCTCGACATGATGGCTGGGGTCAATGCTATTGTTACACATAATGGCTGCAAGGGTCACTACTGTTAAATTGTTACATATGATGGCTGAAGGAGTCAATATAATTGTTACATATGATGGCTACAGGAGTCAATACTGTCAACTTGTTAAATTTCATGAATGCAGCATATGATGGCTGCATGAGTCAGTACTATTAAAATGTTATATATGATGGCTGCATGAGTCAGTACTATTAAAATGTTATATATGATGGCTGCATGAGTCAGTACTATTAAAATGTTATATATGATGGCTGCATGAGTCAGTACTATTAAAATGTTATATATGATGGCTGCAGGGGTCATTACTATCAGCTTGTTATATATAATGGCTGCAGAGGTCAATATTATGATCTTGTTGCATGTGATGGCTGCAGGGGTCAATACTGTTAGCTTGTTACACATGATGGCTACAGGGGTCAATAATGTCAAATTGTTACATATGATGACTACAGGGGTTAATGCTAACAACTTGTTGCATGTGATGGCTGCAGGGGTCAATACTGTTAAATTGTTACATATGATGGCTGCAGGGGTTAATAACTTGTTCCATATGATGGCTGCAGGGGTCAATACTACACAATTGTTACATATGATGCCTGCAGGAGTCAATAACTTGTTATATGTGATGGCTGCAGGGGTCATTACTGTTAAATTGTTACATGTGACGACTGCAGGAGTCAGTACTATCAACTTGTTGCATGTGATGGCTGCAGGGGTCAGTACTATTAAATTGCTATATATGATGGCTGCAGGAGTCATTAACTTACATGTGATATCTGCAGGGGTCAATACTATTAAATTGTTACATATGATGGCTGCAGGGATTAATATAACCAACTTCTTGCATGTGATGGCTGCAGGGGTCAGTACTACTAAATTGTTATATATGATGGCTGAAGGAGGCAATAACTTGTTACATGTGATGGTTGCAGGGGTCAGTACTATACAATTGTTACATATGGCTGCAGGAGTCAATACTATCAACTTGTTACACTTGATGGCTGCAGGGGTCAATATTGTTGTTACTCGTAATTTCTGCATGACTCAGTACCATTAACTTATTATATGTGATAGCTATGGGGGTCAGTACTATTAACTTGTTACACATAATGGCTGCAGGGGTCAATACTGTTAAATTTTTACACATGACAGCTGCAGGTGAAAATATAATTAACTTGTTACATATGATGACTGCAGGGATCACTACAATTAGCTTGTTACACATGATGGCTGCAGGGGTCAATGCTATTAGCTTATTATACAGATAGCTGCAGGAGTCAGAATAATTACCGGTAACATGTTACACATGATGGCTACAGGGGTCAATACTATTAACTTGTTATACATAATGGCTACAGGAGTCAGTACCATTAACTTGTTACACATGATGGCTACAGGAGTCAATTCCATTAACTTGTTAATGAGATGGTTGCAGGGGTCAGTACTATTAACCTGTTATATATGATGGCTGCAGAGTCAGTACTACTAACTCGTTATATATGAAGGCTGCACTGGTCACTACTAATGTATCAATATATTATTCTTGTTATGGCAGCATGGAGATGATTTCAGTGTGGGGTTTTTATGCGGTGGCTGCAGTTGTCAATTTTCATAGGCTGATATACAGGTAATAACTGCAGGGGTTGGTTATGATATGCTTAAATGATAAACAATTGTAGAAAATAGCTACAGTGATCAGCTTTAATAAGATATGCTTGTTGCAAAGGTTGATATTTGATAGGTTACTCTGTGTGCTTGTTGCTTAGGCCAGTCTTGATTAAGGTGTCTGTTCTACATAAGCACTTTAACACTGCTCCTTATATGCACACTAAAATAAATGATCTGTATTATAATAAAATAACAAAGGATGACTACACTGGTCCATTTTGATATCTTGATTTGGCTACAGTGGTCCATTTTGATATGTTGATTATGTATATTATAATAAAATAACAAAGGATGGCTACACTGGTTCATTTTGATATGTTGATTTGGCTACAGTGGTCTATTTTGATATGTTGATTATGTATATTATAATAAAATAACAAAGGATGGCTACACTGGTCCATTTTGATATGTTGATTATGTATATTATAATAAAATAACAGGATGGCTACACTGGTCCATTTTGATATGCTGATTCCATGTATTATAATAAAATAACAAAGGATGACTGCACTGGTCCATTTTGATATGTTGATTTGGCTACAGTGGTCCATTTTGATATGTTGATTATGTACATTATAATAAAATAACAAAAGATGGCTATAGTGGTCCATTTTGATATGTTGAATACATATATTATAATAAAATAACAAAGGATGGCTACACTGGTCCATTTTGATATGTTGATTTGGCTACAGTGGTCCATTTTGATATGTTGATTATGTATATTATAATAAAATAACAAAGGATGGCTACACTGGTCCATTTTGATATGTTGATTATGTATATTATAATAAAATAACAAAGGATGGCTACACTGGTCCATTTTGATATGTTGATTATGTATATTATAATAAAATAACAAAGGATGACTACACTGGTCCATTTTGATATCTTGATTCGGCTACAGTGGTCCATTTTGATATGTTGAATACATATATTATAATAAAATAACAAAGGATGGCTACACTGGTCCATTTTGATATGTTGATTTGGCTACAGTGGTGCATTTTGATATGTTGATTATGTATATTATAATAAAATAACAAAGGATGGCTACAGTAGCCCATTTTGATATGTTGATTATGTATATTATAATAAAATAACAAAGGATGGCTACACTGGTCCATTTTGATATGTTGATTTGGCTACAGTGGTCCATTTTGATATGTTGATTATGTATATTATAATAAAATAACAAAGGATGGCTACACTGGTCCATTTTGATATGTTGATTTGGCTACAGTGGTCAATTTTGATATGTTGATTATGTATATTATAATAAAATAACAAAGGATGGCTACACTGGTCCATTTTGATATGTTGATTTGGCTACAGTGGTCCATTTTGATATGTTGATTATGTATATTATAATAAAATAACAGAGGATGGCTACACTTGTCCATTTTGATATGTTGATTATGTATACAGTGAAACCTGTCTTGAAAGACCACTGCTATGTGAGACCACCTGTCTTGAGAGACCATATTTTCAATACACATATTTAAAGATTATATAGCATTGTGACCTGTTATGAGAGACCACCTGTCTTGAGACACCATAATTTTATGGCAGAAAGGGTGGTCTTTCAAGACAGGTTCTACTGTATTATAATAAAATATCAAAGGATGGCTGCACTGGTCCATTTTGATATGTTGATTACATATAATATAATAAAATAACAAAGGATGACTGCACTGGTCCATTTTGAGAACTTGACACATATGCTTGCTGCAGGTATAATTTAACAAGGCACTTCAACACCTCACCTTCAGGTGGCTAAGTGGTTGAAGGCACTCAACTTGACAGATCACTCACATCTCACCTCTGTCCAAGTGGGTTAGAGTCTTGCCTTGGCCAGCTGGGTATGTGAGAGAGCTTACCAGTAGCTTCCTGTGGATTAGTGGTTCTTCTTCCACCAAATATATTGGGCACCATGTATAGCCTTTCATGTGCTGAAAAATGGTATTAAACTCACCAACACCAAATTTTAGCTCTCCTAAATCTGTATATACCATAAATGTTGGGACATCCGAAAAGTAAAATTTTAATGTATTATAAGTTTTAGGATGCTTGTTAAAGCATCTTACATGGTCCTAGATTTTATGTTTTGCTATCATTACTGTTTAATTGTCCTTATTTTGACTCATAATCCATAATTAGGCTGATTGAACAATATAAGTTTTGGAAAGGTCCATTTACAGATTGAGTAAACATCTAGATTTGCAGCTCATGTAAAAATTGTTTTGATTTACTGACACATATTGCATAATAAACAGTTATGACCATACTACCAGAAGCAATTGCCAACTGTATTTGTCCAAATGTGATTGTATGTTGTCATTTTGAGAGAGAAATAAGTCAGGAAAGTAATCACAGGATAGCTGAAGCACTGTAATTGGGCAAAGTCACTTACATCAATTAGCATTATAATTAGGTAGTGACTTGCATCAATGAAAAATAATTCAGCAATGACTGCCATGACCAGCAGAAGTGCTAAACATCTTTTTAATTTGCAAATTGATCATTCTTGGGTACCATTTTCCAAGTACTTAAAGGCAACTTCATTGACTGTAATGTCTGCACATGTGAGGGTAAGATCCACACCTTATACAAATCTCCTTGTGTCTTTGGATTTACACAAATCTTTTTACTTACCTCCTTATGTCTTTGGATTTATGCAAATCTTTTTACTCACCTCCTTGTGTCTTTGGATTTATGCAAATCCTTTTACTCACTTCCTTGTGTCTTTGGATTTATGCAAATCCTTTTACTCACTTCCTTGTGTCTTTGGATTTATTTGCATGAATGCCTAGAGGAAAAGATGTCAAAGAAAGAAGAACAAAAGTACTTACGACATTGTGGCCAAGATTCTAAAATGCTTTTAGGAGTATGTGCAACATTAGGGTGGTGATGGTAGTGGGTTTGAGTAGGGGTTGAAAAATCAGTGCTTTCTTATTCTAGAATGATTTTGGGACGCATTTTCTGAGTGAATTTTCTCCAAATACACACATTTTAGGACAAGATATATGATAATTATTGTACTATAATAAAATTACCAAAGATACAGTAGGGTCTAAAAAATGTAGAAAACCAGGCACTCAGGTTTTTGTGCTAAGTGACTCAATTCAGACTGACAGCATGCTTATATGTAGATTCTTTTTGTAGTAATATGATTACCATATATACTTGTTTATCAGTTGAGTAAAACTGCAAACTGCACAGACCCAGATCTGCTGTTACATATTACATCAGCAGATCTGGGTCTGTGCAGTTTGTTAGGAGTAATCAGTAAAAAGTATCCATATACCATGGTCTGCAATCCCATTATGAATCTTTGTTGTTTGCAGTTTGATTCAGCCTATAAGTGAGTAAATACGTTACTCTTACTAGTGAGGCTTGTAATGTCACCAGGTGATAACTCTACATAGACCTCAAAATATTGTAAATACCATCCAATTTCTCATTCAGTACTTTTGCATTCACAAAACTGGGTCATCAGTTACAGCAGTCCTACAGTTCTGATGACATTCTATTTAATAACAGAGGGGACTAATTTTTTTTATCAAAAGGGGACTCAGTTTAAAGACAGAATGTAAACAGCAAATATAGGCGACAAAGAGCACATCTCTATTACGAGTCGTTTGTACACATAGTAGTTTAATTGGTCAGAGTCATGAAATCATGCAAGGGTGGGGGCTAGCTTAAAATGTCCACCAGCTGACCCCATTTTTGGCCAGTCCATATATTGCTGACATCAATATTTACATTCATACGGAACCAGTATGTGGCTACCTATCTGTGTATCACTGTACAACATTCAGTTTTGTAACTGAAACATCAGAAACATTTTTACATATGAAAAACAGAATGTGGAGAACACTGGAAAACCTATGACCGAGTTGATATGATTAATAATTACAGGTGTCAGTTTGCATGAAATGATTTTACTAATGGAATGGCTAGTGATTTAATATTAGCTACTTAAAGTAATGTTGTCTGGATTCATTTTGAATACCTTGTTACATCTGATGGCCACAGGAGTCATTGAGATTTTGTACAAGTGCTGTATGAAGTTTATAACTTGTAGCTGCAGGTGTACATTTTTATGAGCTTGACAAGTGAATCAGATTTGAATTGATATAGCATAGACTCATTTGGTGCCTTCATTTTTATAAGGGACAAAACTCTAGCATATGTTGATCAGAATTGCAATAGTTTACCTCCCTTGATAAAGGCACCACAATTAGAAGAATGAATGAATTCATTTAAAGAAGAAACTCATTTGGTCAGCTGACCAATCTTCCATGAAGCCTTATGCAATTACATGTATGTGGTGTACAGATTTGGCAAGTTATGGTATCTTTTGACAACAATGCTATTAAAACTAGACAGTTGATATACGACTAATATAAACTATGTACAAGATAGTACATAATGGATTCATACAAAGGTTAATAGTGAACCTTTGTAAAACATTACAGGTGAGTACATTAAAAAACATTGCTTTAAAGAATAGTAGTGATGAAATACACAAAATCATACAAATGCTTGTTTCTGTAGATGTTTACTAAGATGTTTCTTATAACCCATCAGTGAAGCACCATGACTAGCAATCACCAAATTTGTTATTATTTACCAAACATTTCATTTTACTCACAAGATACATGGATCATTATTTCTTAATAACTTTAATTTTTGCTCAGAGATATTGACACCTCATACTATGACAGCTGTTTAAATTCATTTATATCATATAAATACCAACACCCACCCTCAAAAATTCGACATAATTTTGTAGTACATTCAAAACCTGTAGAGTTGTGCATTTAGCCTGATTCCTGTAATCATGTTTAATTGCATTACGGCCAATAGAGCTGCTTATACGGATCATGTTTTTTTATTGGAACTCAATTCACGTCTAGAAATGGTACGAAGTTGTATTGAGTCAAATTGTCCTAGGGACCTAACTCTAGTATGTATTAAATACAGATACAGTCAGATACACTGGTACAAGTTGTCTCCTTTCACACAATGTCTTGAATAATTGTTGCTGAAGGTCAGCTGACATATAAGCATGAATAAACATATTTTCTGAAAGAGTGGATAACTTGTAATGTACAAGGATATACTTTTTTATAAAGTTGATGATGTTGTTAACTTTAACCTTGGCACCCATTTACTGTTAAACTATGTACAAGTTTGATTCCATAAGCATGATTTGTTTTTGTAGGAATCAAAGGTAGCACTTTAAACTGAAAATCTCTCAGGCTCGTGATAATTTTGTCCAGCTTGTTCTTTCATACAGTTAATTCAGTCATCAATAAAAAAATTTGATTCAGTTCTCAGTATTTGAAAAACAAAAACCACAATGACTTACACTGCCTACAAAAAAGAACTGTCAAGAGTTGTTATTTGATGAATATCAGCCTTAGTTTTACATATATATCTTCTGGGGAAAATGTTGAGAAGTTACAGTGTCTCAAGTTATATATATATATATATATATATATATATATATATATATATATATATATATATATATATACTAGTTGTT